>JAUEJL010072102.1:0-13816 GCA_032274825.1 Drosophyllum lusitanicum | reverse complement strand
ATCGTTTAGGCCTGGATTGGGCCAAGGATTTGGGCTCATTCTGTTGGGCTGTAGTGATGGTGGGCTGGATTGTATCAATGCCCTCCCCCTGAGAAACGAGCTCGTCCTCGAGGTCGACATGAAAATCTGGAAATCGGAGTTGGAACTCTTGCAGATTCTCCCATGAAGCTTCTGTTAAATCATGGTCTTCCCATTTAATGAGCACTTCCCGGTTTGAGTGATTACCCCAACGGTACTTAAGGATAGTTTCCGGTTTAAATAATTGCTGCTGCTCTTCAGATGTCCATTCAGTAGGGAAGACGTCGGCTGCAATCGTGTTTTGGCTATCTTTGAGAAGTGACACATGAAAAACCGGATGAATCTTGGAAGACGGGGGAAGCTGAAGCTTATAAGCGACTTTGCCAATTCGCTCGAGAATTTTGAAAGGTCCATAAAAACGTTTTGATAGCTTCCTGTTATCACGTTGCTGAACCGAATGTTGCCGGAAATTTTGCAATCGCAGATAGACCAGATCACCTACCCGAAATTCCTTGTCCATCCGTTTCTTGTTTGCTTGCTTTATCATTTTTTCACGAGATCGTGATAATGCATGCTTGAGCAGGTCAATTAAACGTTGATGCTCCATGAGTGATTGATCAATTGAAGCAATTGAATTGGAACCAGGTGTATAATCATGAATAGCAGCAACGTCCCTTCCATAAATAGCCTTGAATGGTGTCATATTAATGGATGAGTGATGACTAGTATTGTACCAGAATTCAGCAAGGTATAGATAACGGTGCCACGTCTTTGGTTCATCCGATGCAAAAGCACGTAAATACGATTCAAGACATCGATTTACTACTTCGGTTTGGCCATCCGTTTGAGGATGGTAAGCACTTGAATGGTGAAGTTCGGTTCCTAGCTGTTTAAAAAGTTGTTTCCAGAATTGGCTCAAGAAGAGGGGATCTCGATCAGAAACTATCGTCTTGGGTAATCCATGTAAGCGATAAATATCACGCAAGAACAATGTTGCAAGTGATGAGGCGGTGTAATGGGTAGGAAGAGAAATGAAATGTGCAAATTTGGAGAGTCGGTCGACTATGACCCAAATAGCGGTTTTTCCATTTGATGGTGGCAAGTTAGTAATAAAATCCATGGATAAAGCTTCCCACGTTTGTAATGGAATTGGTAGTGGTTGAAGGAGACCATAGGGCTTGTGTGTTGGGTATTTGGTTGTGTTGCAAGTAATACAGCTGTGAACAAAATCAGTGACTTCCTTTTTTAGTTTTGACCATGAGAAGATGGCAGCCATCCTACGAAAAGTTGCTTCAATTCCAGCATGACCTCCCAAGGTAGAAGCATGAAATTCCTGCAAAAGTTTCAAACGCAATTGTTTAAGGTTAGGAATTAGCAAACGGTTCTGGTTATAGACCAATCCCCCGCGGATTGAAAACCCTTGAAAAGCCGACGGATCGTTGCTAATTCGCTCCAAAAACTGTTGGCCTTGCTCATTCATGGCAAAGTAGGATGGTAATTCATCAAGCCATGGTGCTGTTGGGGTTGTGAGGACCAGGCATGAGGGAATGTCAAGACGACTAAGAGCATCCGCCACCTTATTTTCTTTTCCCGGTTTATAATGAAGCTCGAAATCGTAACCTAAAAGCTTGGTAATCCACTTTTGTTGTGCCGGTGTTTGCACTGTTTGTGTAAGCAAATGTTTCAAGGAATGGTGGTCGGTAAAAACACGGAATTTGCGACCCAACAAGTATTGACGCCATTTCTTTATCGACTCAGTAATAGCAAAGAGTTCTCGCACGTATGTCGATTCGGATTGCATACGGTTAGAAAGCTTTTTGCTAAAGAAAGCAATTGGGCGGTCTCTTTGGGATAAGACTGCGCCTATGGCGTTTCCCGAAGCATCCGTTGTAATATCGAATGGATTATTAAAATCCGGAAGAGCCATGGTAGAGAGGGTAGACATGGTTTCTTTGAGGTGATGGAAAGCTTGATCGGCTGTGTTGTTCCAAGAGAATGTAGGTTGTTTGAGCAAGTCGGTTAATGGGGATGCAATGTGGGCATATTGAGGAACAAATCGACGGTAAAAACCCGTTAAGCCCAAAAATGCCCGGAGAGTTGTGAACGAATTTGGTGTTGGCCATCGTTGAATTGAATTAATTTTTTCCGGGTCAGCGGTGACACCAAATGATGAAATTCGATGGCCTAGGAATTGTAATTCTTTGGCAGCAAACTCACATTTAGTAACCTTAGCTTTGTATTGGTTGGTAAGCAAGGTTTCAAAAACGAGCTGTAGGTGTTGGTAATGAAGTTCTAGGGAAGCACTATAGATGAGGATATCATCAAAAAATACCAACACGAAACGGCGTAGAAACTTACGAAATAGATCATTCATGGCTGCTTGGAATGTTGAAGGGGCATTCGTTAGGCCAAATGGCATTACGAGGAACTCGTAATGTCCATCAATGGTGCGAAAAGCGGTTTTGTGAACATCCGGGACAGCTACACGGATTTGGTGGTAGCCGGCGCGTAAATCAATTTTCGAAAAAATAGTAGCACCGTGTAACTCGTCTAGGAGTTCGTCAATGGTTGGAATGGGGAATCGATCACGTACGGTAACCGCATTGAGGCCCCGATAGTCTACACAAAACCGCCACGATCCATCTTTTTTTCGCACAAGAAGAACAGGGGATGAAAAAGGGCTTTGGCTTGGTTGGATTATACCATCATTAAGCATTTCATTAATGAGGTTTGTCATTATTTGCTTTTGATAGTGAGGGTAACGATAAGGTTTGACATTGACCGGTTTAGTGTTTGGAAGAAGTGGAATGTGGTGATCATGTGTTCGTGGTGGTGGCAAGCTAGTGGGGGAATCGAAAAGGGTAGAATAGTGGTGTAGTAAGGCGGTGATTTTGGGGTCAGAGTGTGTGAGGGAATTATAAGTATCTTTGGTGGGTGAGGTGTCATGTGGGTGGTGGTGAAATACCATAGTGTGTAAGGAAGCAACAGAATGCTTTCTTAGAAGAGAATGAAGTGAACTGGGAGATACCTGCGTGGCCAAAGGTTCCCCACGAAGAGTGCATTGGTGACCGTTAATTGTGAAGGAGATTTGCGGGATAGAAAAATCCGCTGTGATCGGGCCTAGAGAACTTAACCAAGCCATACCCAGGACTATATCTGCGCCTTCAACCGGTAATACGAAAAGAGGAACCGAGAATTTTGTTTTGTTCAAGTGAAGATCAGCTGCTGGGAAGTACCCATCACATTGTAAAAATTGGCCATTGCCAATCATGACCGGAAATGGTTTGATGGTTGTCGGGTTAGAAGTGAGAAGGTGGGTGATGCGGGGTTGAATGATATTGTGTGTACTACCGCAATCGATAAGAGTCGTGACGGGGTGGCCATTGAGGTATCCGGTGACGCGTAGTGCTTTTGGTGATTGAAGACCAAAGAATGCGGCGTCGGAAAGGGATAGAAAGTGTGGCTGTTCATCGGGTGGTGATTCAAGGATGGTATTCTCGGTATTGCAATTGTCGGTCTCGGGCATTGGGTGGATGGGGTCAGGGGGTTCATCATTGTCTACGATCAATAAAAATTGTGGTGGATTGCACTTATGGCCGGGATAATATTTTTCGGGGCACTTGAAACAAAGGCCCTCCGAACGACGTTTTTGAAGGGCATCGGCTGTTAATTTGGTGAAGGGAAGTGTAGGTTTTGGTGGGGTAATTTGAGGCAGATTATTGTTGAAGGATTGTGTGGTGGTAGGTGGTTTTGGGAAGGTTGTTGGGATAGGATTAATGGTGCGAGAGAAGGAAGAGAAACGAGACCGGGTGGCGTTAAGTTTATCTTCAATCAGTTTAGCTAAACCATAGGTTTCATGAAGAGTTTGTGGGTTGTGTAATGTAATTTCGGCTCGTATGTCACTACGTAAACCAGAAATATAACAATTACGTAAGGTTTGAGGAGAAAGACCAATTACCCGGTTGCTAATTTTTTCGAACTCGGCTTGATAGGCGGCGACCGTGGTAATTTGATGAAGTTTGAAGAGTGTGGCCTCATGGTTCTCATAGGTGGATGGACCGAAGCGTAACTCAAGATCGCGTGTAAATTCAGGCCATGTACGGAGGAGATTGTTATTGGCTAGGTGTTTATACCAACTTAATGCTTCCCCGGTGAAGTAGAATACGGCTAACGGAATGCGTTGGTGAGGTGGAACACCATAGTAGGAGAAGTAATTGTCGGCTTGGAAAACCCAATCTAGGGGGTTTGATCCATCAAAGGTGGGTAAAAGAATTTTTGGTGGGCGTGGGTTATTTGGGGGTGGGGGTGGCTGACCGTGTGGTGGTGGTGGTGGGGGTGGGGGTGGTGGTGGTGGTGGGTCGTTGGAGGAGCGAGCACCTGAAATGGTTGTGAGGAGGTTTGAATTCTGCTCATATTGAGCAGCAAGTTGCTGAACTACGACATCGAGTTGGGATTTTTGGCTTGCAAGGATTCTGTCAGCATTTTGGTTGGATGTTTGAATAAGTTTTTGCAAGGATTCAACCATGGTAGCCATGGTTTCTTCAAGCGTAGGGGTTTCTTTACGGGGAGGCATGATGAGCACGAAGATGAAAGCACCAATTGATAGTAGTCCGGTTCGAGATGGACGGTCTCCCAACAAAAGTAAAAGACGAGAGCTTTTGGAGCAAATTTTCTGATTCATTTCTCATGCAACTTACAATCATTAAATAACTAGAAAGGCAACAACTCTTACCTAAAATTATGGGATACGAATGCTACTGGAAAACATGGGAAAATGCTAAGTAAATTAAGCCTACAAACTAGGAAATGCATGCAACTAATTCAAAGTAGTGGAATCTTCCAGCACAAAGCTTGACCAGCTCAATCTTGATATCTCGCAGGTTTTTGGGCTAATCGTTTAGGCCTGGATTGGGCCAAGGATTTGGGCTCATTCTGTTGGGCTGTAGTGATGGTGGGCTGGATTGTATCACATACATACACATACATACTAACAAGATTATCTTTGTGAGATTACTTCTATACAAGATTGATACTTGATTATTTGGAACCTTCAAGTGATATCAAAGCAGAGAGTGGATCAAAAAGTGATGCAAAAATATATCTAATCTCTGTTCTTCATTCTCGTCGACCTCAAGATTCGATTCATCATCTGCTGTTCATCATCTCGTTTGATTCTTACTCCATTGTGCTCGTTTTTTGTTGACTATTCTCAAGGTATGTTCGATTTCAACTTTGATTAATCCTTAATAGGCTGTTAATCGATTTCTAGGTTCGGTTTTCTGCAGGTTTTTCGACTGTTGCATCAAGAAAATAGGGCTGGGAAAGATTGTAGGATGTTTAATCTTGAAATTATCGGTCTTTATGTGCTTAATATGCCTAATTGAAGCCTAAGAAACTGATTAAACTTAATTTGATTCATAACATATTGGGTTTTACTGATTGTTCTTGAAATCGTAAGTTCTGTCATTATCAAGCCTTTAGGCTGAGAATGATGCTCTGTTTTGTTTAAAACTCGAAATTGTTGTTCATTACGTGTTTAGAATACCCAATCGAACCTTAGCCCGATCTATGTTTGTATGTTCACTGTTCAAAATTGCAAATTGGGTTTTTAGATGTTAAATCGAGATGTTAGGGCTGTGATTGATGATTTTGGTGTGTTTAAATTCGAAATTGGTGATTATTATGTGTTCAATCTCACGAAATCGGAACCCATTGAACCGATTTTTAGTAGGGTTGTTGACTTTATTTGAGAACACATGGATTTTCATACATTTGTATATGTGTTCTTCAAAATGTCCCCTCAATCACAAAATTAGGGCTTACTGCTTAAACTGGCCTAAATCACAAATTGGTACTTTGTTTTTGAAATTAATCACAAATTGCCATCTGTTTGATATCTCAAATTGAAATTCTGATTTATATTGCAAATTTTGTTTGTGTTTGTGTTTGGGTCTGTTGACTATTTTGTTTTAAATCACAAATTATGTTAAAATTTGTTGGAATTGCAAATTGTGTTAAAATTTGAATTGAATCATAAATTAGGTTTGTTAAAATGAGAATCTGCCGCAAATTGACATTTTGATTGAATCACAAATTGTCTTTTGTTGCTTGAATTGCAAATTGGGTTGTTTGGTTGGAATCTCAAATTAGAGCTTTAATTCTGAATCAGAAATTGTATTTAATTTATTGGAATCACAAATTGGATATCTGGTTTTAATCACGAATGGTTCATTTTGATTAAATCGCAAATTGAGTATTAAATCTGCAATCACAAATCATGTGTTAAACTGCAATCACAAGTCATGTGAAAGCTACAATCACAAATCATGTGTTAAAGCTGCAATCATAAATCATGTGTTAATCTGCAATCACAAATTGTGTGTTAAAGCTACAATCATAAATCATGTGTTAATCTGCAATCACAAATTGTGTGTTAAAGCTGCAATCACAAATCATGTGTTAAACTGCAATCACAAATCATGTGTTAAAGTTGCAATCACAAATCAACTAATAAAGTTGCAATCGCAAATTAGCTTTGGAACTGGAATCGCAAATCAGCTTTTGAGACCGAATCACAAATCACTTGTTAAAGATCGAATCGCAAAACACTTGTTAATCTCTGAATCACATTATATACTTGGCAGGACTTTTTCCCTTTAAGAATTTTCTATTTAAAACATCTTTGTTGAAGTCCTTAATAGCCAAGTTTGAGATCAATTATTGTTAAAAATCACTTTTTATCATTCCACTCAAAGATCCATTCTCGAGTATCAAAAAGATCAGACATTTAATTAATCATGTCTAGTGAAACACAACATCTCAATGATGGTGACACCAACTCATGCCATTCAGAGTCTACTTCTGAGGTAATCGCCATTCCTCCGATATTCAAGCTATGATTGATTCTTTTCAATAGCAAATAGCTAATCTTACGAATGAAAAAAAACCATTGGTGCCTTAGAAGAACAAATAAGAAATAACATTGTGGTTAGTAAAGAATGCTTGAAAGCTTAAGCACTAGCAAAATGTCTATTGTCCAAAGCACGTAACAATGTTAAAGACTTAGGACAAAGTTTAGCTAAGAAAGAAGTTCAAATAAATGACCTAAAAGAAATGCTTAGAGCTGCAGAGATAGAGAGCCGTGAAAATGTTATTAAAGTCAACTCCATTTTTAATGAAAGAAATGAGTTGTACTCGAAAATCAAAGATCTTGAGGGTAAACTTGTCAAATGGGGTCAAATAGATCAAACCATTCCTTTAAACAAACCAAAAGACACACGCTTTTATAATTTGTATACCTATGAAGGTCTTGGTTTTGAAAATCCTCATATTCTGGAAAAAATAGCTGCTTCTTAGTTATATGATTTTAAATTAATGGGAAAAGGGTATGTTCAACTTATAAGATTTACAGGGGCTGTTGAGGACCTTGAAATGGAAAAGATAAAAAGAGAAATTCTTAAAAAAATGCAAGCACCATTTAATTACAATGAATTGAACAAGACTTACAAAACAAGAGAAATACCCTTGTCGACTGACTTTTTGACTAGTTACTCTTCGAAGAATTAAATCAGGAGTTAGAAAATCTTTCTGATAAACCCGAATTTTCACATCTTTATATTCCGAGGTCACTTTTGAAATTAAAATTTTCTAAACTCGAACAACTTTTAAAAAGGCAAGTTAAAGATTTTGAAGATGAAAGAGACACACTTCTTGATAAAATTGTTTTTCTCAAAGATCAAATGACTTCCACGGTTGGCTCTAAGTGCTCACAAGAAAATGATGCTTTTAACAAAATTCTTGAGTCTGATGAAGGGTTTAATCTTGTTGACTGTCAATTTTCTCAAAAGAAAGCAATTTTTAACGAAGAGAAAATAAAAGCACTACCTGGTAGTCATCCTAAAATCTTTTTCAAGCAAAGAGAAACTACTTTGGTTCCTAAGTCCCAAATACATCCTATTAAAGTAGAAAGGGTTGAGTATGTTCCCCATAAAGTTTCCCTAGGTAAGTGCACGAATTCAAAGACATGTTCACTCCTCGACGTCTGCTAACTCTAGCTTAGAAGTGAAGACGGATAAGTTGTTTAGTAAAAGACAAGTCAAGAGAGCATTGTGGTTTGAGAAAAGAAAGAGTTTACTTGAAGTTAGAAAGAAGCTTTTCCAAGAGAACACACAACTTTCTAACTCTTGCCATAAACCTATTGTTTCTGATTATTTTGTTTCACCTAGCTTGAAAACTAGTCGTGATTCTGGTGGTAAGGCTAAGTTTGGTGTTCATGATTATGCTAATTCTCAATCTGATTACTCTGCTTATGATAATTTTTGTCACTCAAGCATGCTTGTTCGTGAGAAGTATAAATCTTCTACTTTTATTGATTCTTGTTGAGATGCTTTAGATAAGTCTGATGTGAAATATCCATTTAAGGTGTATTCTATTAAACACCTTATAAAGTTATCTAAGGAGAAAATTTGTACATCTCCTTAAAAAGTGAAGACATTTATGGCAAATCAGAAAATTCAAAAGGAGAAATTGAATTCTAACTACAAATGGACGCCTAAAAATGAATTTATAGTTGACTCTCTTAATCCACTAGGACCCAAACTCAATTGGGTACCAAAATCTGCATAATCTGTTTTACATATAAGCCAGGAGACATTCTGAAATACCACAGTTACACTTTGGAGAATATTGTGAAGTTAAAACAACCGTGTGTTCAGTAGCTAAAAAGTTCAAATCTAATGGCTAGGAGACTGAAGAGTGTACCTTGCAGTTCATCTACACATCATTGTGTTCAGCACCAGCCCGATGATCTGAGAAACTTACTTTTATAGTTTATCATTTTTTATATAACTTCTATGTTGATGATTGTTACTTGTAAGGAGAGTACAAGTCTTTAGGACCCGTAAGTATGGAATTTTTGTCAATAAAATTGTTTTTATGCATGCTTGTAAGGGGAGTAAATCAGAAAATCTTTTTCAAAAATATTATTTTCTATTGTTCAAGTGTCTTTCTCAAAATGAAAAATACAAAAATAATACACATGTTTAAAATACAAAAAGTTTTAGTTTTTTTTAATTTTTGTTACTTATTCAAGAAGGTATTCATTCTTCGATTTATTCTGATACCTTGTTTGTTTCCTTGTCGATCTTTCAAATGATCATCTTCAATTTCCTGAATTCCATCTCATATAATTCTGAAATCCTTCATTTATTTGTTTCATTTCTTCTGGAAAGTATTCATCTTGTGTCAGTTTGTGGTAATCAATCTTACAATTATGATTGATTCATTGTGTTCTGATGACCGACTTGCACCATAAGTGAGGGAGTGTAGAAAATTACTTACTCCTATGATCAATCCAGAACCGGAAGGACCTGCCCTGGGAGTTCACCATTATCATAAAGACTTAGTAAGGGTTTACTAGGTTAAATAGGTTAGTAGAATAAGTTATCACAGGATACTGATTGGTGTGCAAAGATAAAATGAAACCGAGAGGGGTGAAACAGGAGATGGGGGTCCTTATGATCAACGAATCACTTTGAGCTCAATTTTGGAATATCATTATGTTATTTCTAAAGCTGTGATTGTTCGATTTCTTTGATTGTTCAAATCATTCTTGAAAATCCATATCAACATTGTATTTTCTGAAAATCATTCTCGTTGATTCTTATGAACAATATATCTTTCGGGATGTCATTATGTTTGTTCATGTTCGTAGTTGATTGTGTCCAAATGTATCCGATTGAAGGTACATTAATTCATTTTTGGAAAGAGAATTTGAGGGAGAAGTTGAACATATTCAGAGAGTCAAGGGTGAGAGAAAGGATCAAAAGAAAAGAAAGATCCTCACTAAAACAGTGTCAATCTGGGTAGCCACATCTACTACTAGTTTTATACTGGTATTGAAGAAGACATCATGGACCCAGTGATGCAATGCACTTACCACACCCAGCTACTCAATCGTCTTTTAAAAAATGATTGTTTCAACTTCAAACGAAGATTTATCACATACACTATTGACACCTCACTTGGAGATTGTTGATATTGAAAATAGGATGATAGCTACTGCGGTCCTCGACTTCTTTCGTTCACTTATTGAGTCTAGAGCCAATTGCTATATCATTTTTCTTATAGGACACTTATGGAATCATCTTCCTGTTATTGTGATAGTGTCAGAACATCTTGAGTAATATCTTTATGATATTTACAATGATAGATAGAAATCCTACCAGTGCTAACATCATGCCAACGCTGAACGTAGGTCACTCAATTTATTTAAACTGATGTTTTAATGGAAAATCTACGTGATCCGGTGTTACAACAGATGCGTTCATTGTCATATCATTCTGATAGAGTCCAATTTGAATACAGTTTACAAATGCATAATGATCATGATGGATCCTGACCATCATGAGGGGGAGAATCAAGTTTGAGGAAGATAATTCACTTGATGTTTAGAAAATTACAATAGAAAACCAGCTGAATTTTACTGAGCTGAAGATGAAGATGAGTTCAAATTAATATGATAAGAAGACAAAGCTCATCAAAAGTGTGAAGCTGAAGATATGATAATTTATATGTTGTTGGGGATATCAAATCAAGGGGGAGCTCATACATCAATTACGGGTGTTTATGAATACTAGTTGTTTCTTATATTTTGAGGAGATGAAATCCTTATTTTCCGAAAAGATAAAACAAGAAACGCCGACAAAGTTTTAAAGAAAAGAAGACATCCTTTTACAAAATTGAGAGGAAGCAATTATTTCAAAATCATTCAGAATATCAAGAGCTAATCTTGAGGGGAAGTAAAATTTTGTTTGAAGAAAATTCAGAAAATACTAAAACAACAGACTCACTTCTCAAAAGTAGAAAATTTTGTTTTAATGCTTATGATCAAGTGCTCTCATGAAGATAAAAGATATGATCATACTTGTAAATTCTGATAAGCCTAAGGCTTCTAATGCAAACTCTGGTAAACAACGGGGAAAGCTCTGACGTGACAACAGTGCTAGTTTAAATATCTTAAAGTGTTTAACAATTGATTTCGCTTCCAATGTTGTAAACAATATTTGTACTACGATTTAACAATGATTGTAAATTCATTTTATGGTTGATGATTTATGTTCATGGATTGAGAGTGTGAACATAATTCTTTGAATTTTTTTGAGACGTTACAAATATCATTAACTTGGAATAATGTGGTGTTTAAATACTCATTAGATTATTAACATTGAGATTTAATATAAAAGATCTTGATTATTAGGTGATAAAAAA
This sequence comes from Drosophyllum lusitanicum, assembly GCA_032274825.1. Taxonomy (NCBI): domain Eukaryota; kingdom Viridiplantae; phylum Streptophyta; class Magnoliopsida; order Caryophyllales; family Drosophyllaceae; genus Drosophyllum; species Drosophyllum lusitanicum. The sequence continues at coordinate 2,530 of JAUEJL010072102.1, read as the reverse complement.
ATAAATTTTGAAAGTTTTATAAAGTTTCATGTAAGCTTGTGTGGATTGAGACATGTTAATTGTTTTAGAACATTGTTTTGTTTATGAAAATATGGATTTGGTTATTTTAGAACAATATCTTGCTTAATAAAATTGTGTGATGATTGTCATAAAACAATTGCTTTACAATTTTGCTATTTAATTTGTATTATTTTGGAAATGTTATAGAATAAGTAATGGGAATGCTATGTTGGATGGTTATTGTGTTACATAAAATAAATTAATTACAGAATATTTAAAAAATAAGTTTTTCTATATACTAATCAATGATGGACAAAATGTAAAAATGACATTTTCCTTTCCGTTTTTTTGGCTCAAGAACATAGTTTTCCTCTATTTCCGGTCCATTTCTTTTAACCTAAGAACACAAATAATTAAAAAGATTTCCTAGTTCTTTTCTCCCGTCTCTTTTCTTTCCCTCTCCTCTCCTCTCCTCTCCTCTCCTTTCTTTTTCTTCATTTACAAACTAAAAATAGAAAATTCTGTGGCTGTAAAATTTTCTTTTCTTTTCTTTCAGCTTGGAACATAGTCTTATATTATTGTTATTGTTATTGTTATTGTTATTGTTGTAATCATTATTATTATTATTATTATTATTATTATTATTATTATTATTATTATTTTAGACATTACGTACTTAATGTTTTTAAAATAAATTAAAGTTAAAATAAATAAATAAATAGAATAAGGAATAAGATTACAAGTATTAAGGTCAAAAGAGACTCTAAACACGTAAAATAACTATATAGACAAAAATCTTATTTGGGATAAATTAGATGGAGAGAAATGCCGAAATGTAATATACTCTAAAATCTATATATACTATGTAATTTAATATTTAAGATGTAACTAGTACTAACCTTTGCTTCAACTATATGTGCATGCCATATGGTTAATTTTTGTATATTTTAAATATTATTTCATTGTTAAAAATACGTTATATACCCAGTTAGATATACAAGTTGGAAAACCTCAGCGCGTTATATAATATCCACATATTAATTTCCTATATATCATATATTGACTCAAAATTTACTTTTCATTTTTTAATTTTTAAAATTACATTGACAGTTATTAAGGTATATATTTTTACAGATTTTATTCTTAAACTAACGGCAATAACTTTAATTGTTAAAAGCCCCTTCCATGCCTTGCATATGAGAGTATTTTTGTTATTTCTATTGTTTTTCTTGTTTCCACAAAAAGCCCAAATCTTTTTTTTTACAAATCAAAATGTTTTTAATTAACCATACTATAAAAGAAATAACAAACAATTTTCACCTTGTACTCAAGCATGTAATAACCCTAACACTTGAAGTGATCGAGGGGTACTGATTTTAGAGTTTAAAAATCATGAATTTACCAGCTATGCCGGTTGCAGGTTAAAAAAAGAGGTATGTTAACACGTTTTTAACAAGTTGAATGACATATGTGTAAAAAAATACTTTAAGTACCATATTTGAAGATTAGGACAACTTTTTATGTCATTTCGTAACTTCAACCCTAATAATAATAATAATAATAATAATAATAATAATAATAATAATAATAAAAAATATTAATAATAATAGTTTTAGACATTACGTACAAAATAAGTTATAGGTAAAAGAAATAAATAAATAGATAGAATGAGGATAGTTTAGTTGTTTTATATTCTGGAGGAATAAAATTACAAGTATTAAGGTCAAAAGAGACTCAAAACAAGTAAAAAAAATAAACTATATAGACAAAAATCTTATTTGGGATAAATTAGAGGGTGCGAAATGTAATATAATCTAGAATTTATATAAACTATGAAATTTTATATTTAAGATGTAACTGCTACTATCCTTTGCTTCAACTATATGTTTAATTAATTTTTTATATTTTAAATCTTCTTTCTTTATTAAAAATTACGTTATAAACCCAGCCCGAAATAAAGTTGGAAAATCTCATTGTTATATAATATCCACATATTAAATTCCTATATATCATTGACGATAAATGTTAAAAATGGTTGACTAATTGACTAAAGACTATGCTTTTACAGAACACAAAGAATGCGATGTTTATTTATTTATTTATGTTTTTATTAGCATGTTACTCCGTTCGAAACGCTCCAACATACTGGACGTGACACTTATAGTTTACTCAAAATTTCACTTCTCTTTCTTTAGTTTTTAAAAGTACATCGGCAGATACTATGGTTTATATTCTGTTACATATTTGGTTTTTAAGACTTACGGCAAAAAAAATTATTGTTAAAAGACCCTCATGTACCCTGGACATAAGGTATTTTTGTCATTTCCATTATTTTTCTTGTTTTCAAACACCATTCACCTTGATATTAATGAATAATGTTCAATATAGTCCTTAATTAATTCATAGTCCTAAGAGACTAATTTTAGCCTTTGTATCAATTTCATCAATGTTCCAGATTAAATTTTAAAAATTTGGACGGAGTGACATTTTCGTAATTCACATGTGATGCTTTTACAAATTACATGTGATT
>JAUEJL010072091.1:0-16457 GCA_032274825.1 Drosophyllum lusitanicum | reverse complement strand
ACTATTATCATTTCTTTTCTTTTCTTTTCTCTCCTTAATTTTCTTTTCTATTCTTTTCTTTCGTATCTAAAATTCAGGAACACAACGTAAGGCTATCTACATCCAGTGTTACATCGGTATCTTTTTCCTATATCGTTTCATCTCATAAATTCTTACATCCATTCAACACTCCCTTAATTTTAAAAATAAATAAATAAAATAAGTAGAGAAAAAGATGACAGAGAAAAAAAGAACGAGACTAGTAACCAACTAGATAGAAGAGACCAGGCTAGACCCGTCAGTCAGTAAGGGAGAGAGTGTGATAATGTTCTAGCTTTCCCACACCCTATCCGGCACTCACCTGTTAGATGGATGTGGGTGGTCTAACATTATATATGAAAATTTTTTAATGAGTAATCACTAAAATAACAAATATATATTTAAAACGGCAATATATAAATTAATCGGTACTAAAATCACATGTCATTTATTACATGTAACTTTTTATTGTATATAACATAATAATAAGAGGCTGTTTGTTAAAATAGAATGATTAAGCACAGTCTTCCTTCAGAGGCATCAATCAAACACGCTGAATGCTAAATCATTCAACATTCAGCGCTGAATGGTTCTATTAAGCAGCAAACAAACAGCCCCTAAGACATGAGTTTTCTAACAATGTCTTATCATTTTATCCTTAATTAGAACTTAGACATTGTTTTCTCGAGTTTTTTTAATAAAGAAAAAGTAAATATTTTGGAGGAAATCATAAAAATAAGTGTTATTGAGTTTCATTTGAGGAATGAAAAAAAAGAAAAAAGAAATGAACTTAAGAGGAAATTTAAGTTTTTTTCACCCTTACATCTTTCTGCACTAATTATGATAATTTAGAAAAAAATGGTTCCCTTCTCTTTTCTTTTCTCCTCTTCACATCAAAATCAAGAACTCGCGGATCATTGTGATGAAACAATACATTGATAAGGGACGACTTATCTTTGATATGGAGCCACAAGACTACATGAGGAAGAGGGTACGTTGCCTCCCTTTACATTCCCAACACACAAGAGGCTAAATGTATAGTAAGACATTTTCCCCTATATGTACCACCTCCATTTTGAATGTTCGTGTCTCATTAGTGGGTTATAAACAAACCAAATGAAAACAAACGAGCTTCTATGTGTTTGTTTGCTAACTTTAGTCGAATGATCGAATAAACACAAAGGCATAGACTAAAAATATCCAATGTTCATGTCCATTCGTTTAGACACTGAGCTTGTTCTTGTTAGCGTGTATTCATTATGTAAACGTTAACCAAATACATATGAACACTAAATTGTATATCACATAGTTATCACATTCATATATGTTTTGTCTCCCTCATATAAGCCTTCTTGAGAAACCAGATAAGCCCTCCCTTAAGGATTGTATCTAAAACTGATTGTTCAAAACTACTTATGTTACTCATAATTAATATGATAAAAAGTTTAAATAAACAATTATTATATCCGGTAAAAGAAAAAAAAAAGAAACAAATAGCTTTAAGAGTGGAGGGAGTGCTTACCTCCTATTACACTCACCACACCGCCACGTCAGCTTTTTCGCTTAGCACTTAACCCAAATTTTAAGACCCATCTAATACTCATTATTTAACACCATACAGAATTAAATTGTGTGGAGAACACCACACCTAAGGCACATCCACAGCGCGGTGGAGTGGCCAAATTCCAAAATAGATGAATGTGGTGGACTAATCATGTGGGTAACACCACCCACTACGTCCACTCTAATAATAATCCCAAACACCCCTTATTTCGCATTTTGTTCTTTAAATATCAAAAACACAAAAGGTATTCCACATCTTCACTTGCCTCGAAACATTTGTAGGGGAGCTGACCACTGATTTCTAGAAGCTATAAACAAGTCATCTGGGCTATATAATTGTGCTAATCTGGTAACAAGTATTCAAAATGTTATAAACGAGATAATAAACTATAATTTGCTTAGTCAAAAACATAAGCAAACCAGATTGTCTTATTTGTCAAGATATTTCGACTTATTTTAAAGATATCTTCTTTATTTTTCTTTTTTTTATTATGATGCATTACAAGGATTTATAACATTGGTCAAAAAACTTTACAAAAAAAAAGATTATTAAATGGGATATGTCTATGTCAACTTATTTGTTCTTATGTAAGGTGGTGTTGACTGCACTTTCGGCCTCTCAAACCCGGGTAGGCTGGAGTGCAATGATAATTCCCTTCAGATATTATTGTTGCACTTGAACCAACATATTGCAGTTGACAAAATGAGAGGTTGGATCTATAAATCTGGAATTCAAAAGCAAATGCATCTTATGGTCCTCAGATTGCATATATGTCTTGATGCTTAAACTCTATTTCAAAGTCCTAAACATGATAATCTAAAGGACATTATTGTTATTGTACACTAACTCATAAATCAGAATTACAACATCGATACACCACGCAATCAATCTTGTATATTTTCCAAATTCAATTCTCCCGTTACAACAGCTTCTTTTGGCTCGACACTTTGCTCCAAGCTTTCATTGCCTCGGTCTGATGGAGAAGGGTCAGGTTGCACCTGAGAACTACAAAAACATAATGTAGTTAAGGTTTTAATTACGAAATGGACCTTTATACAAACAATTTTGATATGAGCTATCAAATCACAAGTTTACTTGTGTTTCATAATCAGTTTACTAGCTTCATCAATGACAACACTTGCAGCATACAAACCCATCTTCTTCACCTGCAAAATCATGATGATCAAAACTAGTATTTTGATAGTATCACTTGAAATCATTAGAAATCCTAATTGGCGAATGCAGACATCAAAATGAGTTAATGAGTACCTCTAGTTTATCTTCCTTGGACCTATGGGTTTTTGGAAGTAAACGGAATTCTTCCGTTAAACGGATACACTCTTCAACATTATCCGGCGATACAAAGTCAAGAGCCACTTTAATGCAAGACTGTACAAGAGAATTTCATTATAATTTCTTAAATCAGCACTAGCAGAAAGACTACCATATTGAGTAACCACTCAAAATGAGTAATTTCAAAACGGGTCAAAATTTTGAATAATTTAGTGTGTTAAATATGGTTACAGAAATTATATAACTACAAAATTCATCTAATTTTTTTAATAGACCGATTTAGGTGGTTGTAAGTTGGGAGGCATGGATAAAAAGACGCTTTGGAGTTTAGACAACTTAAACCAGTTTGGTCCTATTCCTTTTTAACTAAATTTTTTTATTTGGTCTACTTGACTCGTTAAGATAAAAGAACCCAAATCAAACAGATAACTAAAATGGTTTGGAACTGCAACCTTCAACATAAACTACAGAGAAGCAAAAAATAAACCTATAGATATTTGAAGTTAATTAGACTTAAGAATGATAACCTGTCTATTTCTAACTTGATGTGGGCAACCTGCAGGGATGAACACAGCTTCACCAAGGTATTGTTCAAACGTCCAGGGTTCCACACCTGAAATTACATCCACAAATCACCATGTGTTGTACAAAAATGGTGAAAATTGCACAAATTCCTTCTCTTTTAAAGTATTCAGAATCAGTATTCTCTTACCAAACTCCTCCTTCAGCTGTTTCTTGTGCTTTTCATCAAAATAAAAGGTTTGGTCATGGATGGGATGAACAACCTAAACAAGGAACAAAAAATTCAGTCACATAATTATATCTGGTATTAAATATGATAGTATATCAGTCAAGTGTTAATGAAGATCATACTCACCGATCTCACAGGAGCATTGTTGATGCCACGAAATTCTTTTTGATGTTTGCTAATATATTCAGTCAACTTAGGTACATCCTGCCGACGGAAAATATCCCATAGAGCACCACCATATTCAATATCAGACCCATGATCATTATTTTGAGGTTCATTTTCATCTTCATCTTCTTCTGTTTCTACCAAAGAGGTCAATCCAGTGGATCCATTGCCTGAAAACCAAGTTCTAACTCGTCTGAGATTAAACGACCAAAATGACCCATTCATAAATAATTGGCTCAAGGTTTTCACCTTTAATAGTAGTCAAAGAAATAGACATCAGCATTACCAGAGATCCTACCTTCGGGACACAAAAGATTAGAATCCAAATCATTTTTGTTTGTTTGGGTTGTTCCCAAAGCCGATGAATTCATGGAATTCAGCATCTTATCTTGGCCATTAATATTCTTGTCAAGCCTTAATTTTTCAGCCATTAAATCTTCATTCTCATCAACATCTCCTTTTTGTATGCATAAAGAATCCATCACATCAACATTTGAATCTTTTGGTGGTTCTGTGTTCAGGGTATTCAATGCCTCGATCCTACCTTCAGGGCACGAAAGATTAGAATCCAAATCATTTTTGTTTGTTTGGGTTGTTCCCAAAGCCAATGGATTCATGGAATTCACCATCTTATCTTGGCCATTAATATTCTTGTCAAGGCTTGATTTTTCAGCCATTAAAGCTTCATTCTCATCAACATCTCCTTTTTGTATGCATAAAGAATCCATCACGTCAACCTTTAAATCTTTTGGTGGTTCTATGTTGAGAGTATTCAATGCCTCGATCCTACCTTTAGGGCACGAAAGATTAGAATCCAAATCATTTTTGTTTGTTTGGGTTGTTCCCAAAGCAGACGGATTCATGGAATTCACCATCTTATCTTGGCCACTAATATTCATGTCAAGGCTTGATTTTTCAGCCATTAAAGCTTCATTCTCGTCAACATCTCCTTTTTTAATGCATAAAGAATCCATCACATCAACATTTGAATCTTTTGGTGGTTCTGTGTTGAGAGCATTCAATGCCTCGATCCTACCATCAGGGCACGAAAGATTAGAATCCAAATCATTTTTGTTTGTTTGGGTTGTTACCAAAGCAGATGGATTCATGCAATTCACCATCTTATCTTGGCCACTAATATTCATGTCAAGGCTTGATTTTTCAGCCATTAAAGCTTCATTCTCATCAACATCTCCTTTTTTTATGCACAAAGAATCCATCAAATCAACATTTGAATCTTTTGGTGATTCAGTTTTGAGAGTATTCAATGCCTCATGTCTCACCCCAGAGATGACATTTGTATCTTCAGCTTTGTATAGCTTCTGCAACTTTATAATATTTCTGAGTTCCCAAGACGAAACTTTTGCTTTGGTTGTGTGAATAAGTATGTTTACCTGAACCGAAGTCAGAGATACTAATTTGATAAACCAGCAAAGGAATTGACATTACAGCAGAATTATTGCCCACCGTCATTTTTATTACTTTTAAGTGATATTTTTTGCAGTCCCCTAAATTATTTTATCTTATTATTGTTCAAGGATTCAAGACATTTTGAAACTATGCATCGGATTTAACATTACAATATATAACAAGATGACATTAAAAATAGCCCATTCAACCACGAGGAACTCCAAAATGTTGATACTTGATACAACAAATTTTAGTAGAGGTGGCAATTCTGACTCCTTTATTTTTTTAATAGGCTAAATTGGGTCGTCTCTCATGTCAAACGGGTCAAAAGGGTATTTAGAGAAAAGAATAAAACAAAGGGTGATGGGCCCAACAGGTTAAAAGTCACCCTAAGTTAAATTTTAATGCATACAACCTCCTATACCTTTTTGTTCAAAGATTTAGATTATTATTTTAATAAAGTTGTTTTTCTAATCATAATCAACGCATTGATTATATAAAGAACATTTTTAAAATGGGCAAAAGTCGATCCAACCTGACTCGGTCCATTCGACCGGTGCTAGTTGCACCAATTTTGACCCATTACCCAACCCGCCTATCTTGCCACCTCTAAAAATTGGCATTTGGCAAGACTCACAAGAATACAGATTAAAAACTTTGATACGTACCGCATCAGAGATGTCACAATGCAGTTTTGTGACTGAATCGCCTCTACCAAGCTCCTCAGGAAACCCATATGCGATATAAGATTTAGGACCCAGATCTGGCCTTCTTGAACCATCTGGAAGTTTTGTAGCAAGATTAAGAAGGCCAGATCTAGGATGAGTATAATCACTGAAGGGAAGCATTGCAACGAACTCTGCACAATGCCTTGGCAAACACTCATCAAACGAGTTTGTCGGCGGCCAATCTTTCAGCTTTAACATCTCTGGCCATCCATTTAGATGTCTACGACCCTCTACATATCCCCTAAAGAACTGGTTAAGATGAATCTCAACCTAACACCACATAATTTACAATTGTTAATAAGCTAATGGTAGCAACGACTATCGCTTAAGGGCATCTTTGGATGTGGGTTATGAAAGTGATTATGTGATAGTGAATAATCACAGTAGAAAATAGTGTTTAAATGTGCTTCTAAGTAAATTTACCACCTCAACTTTCTTAGTTCCACTCCATTTTTCTAGGAGATGAAAAAACATTCTAACACACAACTACCATTGTATAGTATATTACAACACGACAACAACGGAACCCAATCCTGCATTCCCGCCTAAGTGGGGTATGGTGGAAGTAAGATGTAGAGAGAGGCATTGTTTTCTGAGAGACCTCCGGCATGGAACCATTTTATAGTACTAGCATGGTACTCCGTACTCAGCTACTCGCACAATGCGAAAACAACAAATAATTTTTACTCGATAACATGCCCATTTTCAAGATTTAGGGGTATGGTATTCACATGATACAGCGACGACGAATAATTTTTGTTTGGTAACATGTCTATTTTCTTTCTCTTTTTTCCATTTCCTTCATTTTTCTGTTTGCCATCAAGTTTTTTATTAATTTTTAAAATAAATTTTGAAAACAATAAAAATAAGAAAAAGGGTCTCTACTTATAAAATAGGGTAAATTGCATGCAAATACAATAAACTTTTGCATGCAACGAACTTTACCTTCTGTGAATAAATACAATCAACTTTCATAATTCTCCCATTGTATTGTATACAATGAAAATTAAGGAAAAGTTTATTGTATGCAATGATAACTTAAAACGAGACATAGAAAAAAGTTGTTCGTATAAAATGAGATGATTCTGAAAGTTGATTGTATTTATTTATAAAAATAACGTTTGTTAAATACAATAATAACTTATGCAAAGTTCTTTGTATTTGGTGCAATATAAACCCTATAAAATAAGTCGATAAAATTTTGGCATGGTTTTAGGAGTTGTTTTACAATGGGTGAGGATTTGTGTTGGTATGCGAGTGTTTAGTGGTGGTTTAGTGTGTGTTAAATAAATGTGCAGATATTTAAAAGTATATTGGTTATTCACGTAAATTTTTAGAGTTTAAGTAAAGTAGGAGAGAAAATATTTTATGCTTTATAAATTGAGGTTTTTTGTTGGTTATACGAGTCCTTTGAAAATATTCGGATATACTTATAAATTTAGGTTACATATTATTTAGATTTATGAGTTCTAGTTATATTATCATACTTATTTTCTAATACTTAGATTTAAATATTTGTTATACGATAGAATATTGATAATATTACTTTTAATGAAGATTTTTTAGTTAATATTCAACTTCTTTACTATCTTATAGGTTATAATGTAATTTGCTTTGACTTGGCTTTTTTAAATACTCTTTATTACAGAAGGTTTAGTTATTAAAATGATACTAATTTAAGAAGCTAATTATCCTCATTTAATGGTTTCCTTATAGTTTTTATGAGGGAAAAATTAGTAATTTTAAGTTACTTAAAATTAAGAGATTAAAACAATAGTTTAAATGCATTATAATATTGTATAGATAGGTAACATGTGTTGAAATTTATTGTAATGACTTGATTTCTATAGATATTCTATTTATAATTGCATTGATAATTATTAATATGGTATATAAGAATCTAATAGATTCTATCTAATAGTTTTCGTTTTGTTTTATACAAAGTGTAAATTAGTAATTTGAACCTACTTAAAATTAAGATAATGAAAAAAAGAGTAAGATAGTGGATAATTATTCTATTTTATTTTGATTACATGAGCTATTTAAAAGACATAAATTTTTTATATATTCTAGTTATAGGTTATTCAGGTTTATGAGTTTTACTTGTACACATTTTCTAATAATTAAGTTGAAATATTTATTATATAATAGAATATTTAAAAGAAGTAATTGCTCAAATGGTCCTTTAACTTTACCATATCTACCAATTTAGTCCTTTAACTACAAAAGTGGTAAGGACTGTCCTTTAAGAACCATTTTTGGCGAGTTTAGTCCTTTCTAACAGGATTATGTTTGTCATCTCCGTTAAAACAAGGTAAAATGACAATTTTACCCTTATTTTTATTATTTATGCATTAAATTTATTTTTATTAATATTTATTATATGTTTACTGGATTTAAACCTTTCTCATAAACAATCTCACAAGTCTGCTTTCTCTCTCCGGCCAACCACCACTGCCGCCGCCACTACCTCCCACCACCGCCCCTGTCCCCGGCGTTCACCACCACCGTTGACTTCATCTCCACCATACCTAACTCTCTTCCTCTTTCTCACGTCTCTCTCTCAACACTTCTCTCTCTCCTCTCTCTGTTTCTCTCACGACGAAAACACCACCACTGCCACCTCATCTTCAAACACTCCTCTCTCCTCTCTATGTTTCTCTCACGGTGAAAACACCACCGCCATCACCTCATCTTCAAATGACTTGGGGTACACAACTAGGGTTTTCACACAATTTGGGTACAGATCTAGTCGGTTTTTTGTGCGATTTCGAGATCTAGTTTTGAAGAACATAATCGATTTGGCCGCGTTCTACAGCCGGTGGCGTGGTGACGGTGGGCGTCTTCTTATAGATCTACAGTGGTATTTCATTTCCTCGGCCAGTTTTACAGCTGGTGGCGTCTTTTCAAAGAGTGTGGTGGAGGAAGAAGGGATTCTTGATTTATAGGATGAGGAAAGTGAGAGACAGAAGGGGGAGAGAGAGCACAGAGTGTGGTGGCGGTGGGTGGTGGTGGGTGGTGCTCGGAGGGTGGTAGTATAGATATAGATTTATAGTTACTCCATTTAATAGTTTCCATTTAGTTTATATGGGGGTAAATTAGTAATTTCAAAATAGTTAAAATTTAAGAGTTCAAGCAAAAGGGCTAAATGCTTTATAATGTAGTATAGATTTATAGTTACTCCATTTAATAGTTTCCATTTAGTTTATATGAAGGGTAAATGAATAATTTCAAAATACTTATAATTTAAGAGTTTAAGCAAAAGCCCTAAATGCTTTATAATGTAGTATAGATATTAATTATTAACAATAACAGCTTAGATGTAATTTAGTTCGCATCATAAACTAAATTTTCTCGGTAACTCCCAAAAGTAAATGCAAGTTAATTTCTAATGAGTAAGGCTAAGCTGGTGATTTTCACTCTTTACGAGTCGCAAGTCTTTCAAAGAGCAGTGTCTCTATCTTCATGAAGAGATATGATTTCTACATCTTACCTTCCCCATACCCCATCCTGACGGGATTGAGTATGTCGTTATTACTGTTGTTGAGTGTTTGACAAGTTCTAATTAATTTAAAAAAGATAGATTCATAAGACGACCAACAAAATCATTTTTTTTCTTTAAAAGAAGATATAAAAGAAAAAATTTGGTTTGTGAAATGGAAAAAAACCTCACAGATTAGGTTAAAAGGAAGGGGTAAATATGCAACTTGATTAAAAGATCTCATAATCAGTTACAAAATGCAAACCCAAACACGCCATAAAAGTGTGACTGTTTTGTTGATACTAAGTCCGGGTTTTAAAATAAAAATAAATTTTTTTCAGAAACACAGTTCATAAAATTAGAACAAAAAATCGAATTTTTATCCATACCTCGCATGAGTCCAAGCAATCAATAGCCTTGACACATCTGTTCTCCTCCTTTAACCTAATTTTAGCATTCCTGAAAGCCCGCATCATCACCCTTGGTTCCCAACTAAGACCACATGTGTTTGTTTGAACATTTCTAACAACAACGGGTTCACCTCTCCTCCAATGCATTTGAAAATGTTCAAAATCGTTATCTTCCAAATCAATAGCATCCGGGCAGTAAAGAAAATTATCATGGCTATCCTTCCGAGAAGCCGATTTCCTTACAACACCATGTTTATCCGTATTATCAAATGCAGCATTTTTAGGACATCTTGAACATTTTTCTTGAAGGTCAATATTGACCATCTTAAAATTGGAAGTCAAAGCCTCTGACTTTTCAACAAGTTTATCCACCCAACTAGCTTCAAATATTCGTCTCAATTCTAACATTCCGATACCACAACCTCCACGAGCTTTTGGAGGACAGGGGACACTTCCATTTGCATTTGCTTTCCAAACAGGGAAGTCTAACGAGTTATCAGCTATGAAAGTTTCTGCTTTAAAGTCGGCTTTCCAATCAAAATATTGCCCACTTGCATCTCCGCCCTGAAGTTGAGAATTTTCAACAAACTGTTGAAAAGAAGATTCGGCTTCAGTACCACCTGGCTGGATACCATCTCTGAGTTCACGACAGCAATTAAGACAAATATCATAAGAGCAATCAGGACTTGGGCAGCTTCTGTGGAAATTGACAATTGATGTATTGCAGTTGTCACTGTCGAACAAAAAAGGTCGTCTTTTGTGAGAGAAAAAAACCGGAACATTATGTTCAATGATTTTCCTCAGATAAAAGTAGAACTATTATAGGCTAATAGTGATCACTACTAATTAAGGCTTCAATGATTCTCAGTAAATGAAATATTTATCTTAGCCGATTAGAGGCATGAGAAATTACCAGTAAACTCTGTCATCTTCATCAACTGAAGCTTTCGGTACATGTTCCTCTGTCAATTCAACACCTAAAATGGTGACAAACAACAAAGTTACACTATAGATTTTTTTCACTAAAACAAACATGACGTGATTATTTATAATAAATAAAAAACATTGTACCCTGTATGCCAGCTTCCACCATGAGTTCAGATCTCTGCTCCTCTTTCATATGTCTCAAAAGAGGCAGTGTTTTATTAAGCAAATAAAGTGATCTCTGCAGTCTGATATCCTCATTGGCTTCTTTATGAGTAGCCTATTGCAATAAAAAATGTAGTCAAGGTTGAGCAGCATTATATAAAGTCAAATATTAAAAATTTGATGATATAGGAAGATAAGCATCTACCTTTACGATTACATTTGCTTGAAGACAAGCTCTGCAATTGCAGTTGCCACGACAATATGGACATGCAACCTCGACCTCTTCTTTTGTTCTCTCGGGATACCTATTATTATATTTAAAATTTTAGTACAACCATTTCTTTTGCGAAATGAAAAGAAGTCTTTCAAATTAGGTTGAAATGAGGGTAAATAAGTAATTTTCATTATAACCCTGGATAATCAGTTGTTGCACTGGCACAAAACTGAAACTAATAATCCAAAACTGATTACTTGACCCGTAAATAATCAAAACCATAATCATTTATCCTAACAATAAAAACTGATTATAGGAACTTGCAGTTCACTTACCAACTTGCAATGCAACCATAGCAGTAGCGTTTTCTTTTGCAGTTTGAACAGAAGATAACATTTTTATAAACATTCAAGCGGCAATGGTGACACATCAAACTCCCCTGACTTCCATTCTGTATGAGGAAATTTTGGTCAGAAAACCTATAAAATAAACCATTGACTTTGCACATAACATTTTGCCTTTTATTTTTCCTCTTTTTCAATTTCTGCTTGGTTTTCTTCATACAAAAAGAAAACCAAGCAGAAACCAACTTGTATATACACAAACATTCAACTACATAAATATAGTAGTTTCTTTTTTCTGCGTTTGTGTGATATTATTACGGTATATACAAAATCCAGTCTCATTCTTATCATACACTAATTAAAATGGCAACAAATAAACGAATAAACGAGGGAGAACTCACTGAAACACCTGCATGCGGCTGGCCATCTGTTTTTGTGCCACTGGGCACTCCACCCTCCTCTGCATTGCAGTTTTGAGAACCATTAGTAGACTTTTTAGGCCTGCCTCTGGGCCTTTTCGGGATGGTGGGATCCACTTTCTTAACCTGCTTAGGCCTTTTCTCTTCAGAATAATCCAATATTTCACCAGCTACAATTAACCGTGGTTTCCTCCTAACTCCCTTGGTTGACCTATACTTACGCTCTCCTTTTCTGTTGTCAGCTTCACCTGCTTGATTCTCATCTTCTACAACACAATAATTGTCGATGATATTTTCACCAGCTCCATGTTCATCCTCTTTCCCTATGTGTAACCCATTCCCAATAACCATAGGCTCATTCTGGCCCTATTTCAAAAATCCACGTATTAAAATAATAAAAAAATAGCAAAGATAACAGAAATAGTAGTTCTATAATTCTATTGTCTGTTAGTTCTTTCAGGACTACAAATGAAACCAAAACTTAAAAATAGAAGTGTCATCTGTAACATCTTGCATACTTCAACATACTAGTGCTTACACAGACCAAAAGTCAAACTGAATTTTAAGTTATAAGAACATATAAACCAAATTCATAGAACAACAATAAGCAACTAAAAAAGATAGATATTTTTTTGAAAGGCAGTATATATTAAAATAAAACTAGCAAGAAGCTTGAAAATACAACCAAAATATATGATATTTTACCACGATGACATGTCACATTAGACCCGAGATACCCAATACAAAAGAAGGGCAGACACCTGGTGAACTAAAAAAGATAGATATGAAGGAAGAAACTCACCTCAACTCCTGCAAGCACAACTTCGTCAGCGTTTTTCCTAGGCTTAGTCTTGCATGTTGTGCCATTATTTGCCCTGTTTCGCCTCTTCACTTGTAACTTATTTCTTGTAGATCCATAGGAAGATTCACCTCCATGATTCTGATCTTGTTCGCCGAACCCTGATTCCTTCCAATCCAATTCATAAATACCATATGCATCAACCACAGTTTGAATTTGACTAACCCCATTTTGACTCAACCGCCAAATTTTTCGAGCTCTCTTCTTTTTGTTCTTTGCACCCACTGGTCGACCCCGCCTGTGAACTTTTATGCCAACACCATTAGAATCAACAATGACCTTCGTCCTCTTATTCGTCTTCTTGCTTGAAATTTGTTCAGAATTCATGCCATCCTCACCTCCCTCAATTTCATTGGAACCTTCACCTACATGATTCTGATCATTTTTAGCAGAAACAGTGTCAGTAATTGGAATTCCTCCAACCACAGTTTGTTCACAAGCTTCGGTACCAGAAAGCTTCCTCTTCTTTTTGTTCTTTGAACCCTTTGGTCGACCCCGACGCTTAACTTCAATACCAATGCCATTAGCATTAAGAATGAGCGCCTTCCTCTTTTTTGAGATTTGTTCAGAATTCATGTTATTCTCACCTTTGATTTCATTGGAAGCTCCGCCTACATGATTCTGATCTTTTTCACCAACATTAAAGTTCGTAAGTGGTATTTCACCAATTCGAATTTGTTCACAAGCTTCAGAACCAGAAAGCTTACTCTCTTTGTATTTGGAAGGCCGTAGTCCACCGCTGGACCGGGAAACACGAAACTTAGTACAAGGAATACCGAGAACTATCACCCTATCCTGTACCCCTGGTCGACCATCACGCCACCTGTACTTACCCTTAACAATAACACCATTTTCGCCACTTACAAAACCCAATCTATCATCATCATCATCAACAATGGTTTCCTCCATCTCAGCTTCAAAATCGGCATTTGCATCATTATTTTCCGTCGCCACCACAACATTCGAATCAGCCTGATTTCCTTCTTTAACAATGTCATCAGTTTCTTCACCAAATCCGGCAGAGACGACCTTTCTTGAATCATCTTGTTCAATAACAGCAATTTCTTCCATTTCCATTTATGAATTCTATAAACCCAGAAGAAAAAAAGTTGAAAGAGAAAACCCCTTATCCGAAAACCCTAGAACAACGCTTTCAATTTCATCTTTATGAAGAAAAGGGGGGAAATAATTGTGCAGATACAGGAAGCAACATTTAATTAGGTTTAAGATTGTAGCCGAAAATGAGAAGGAATTTCGTAAAAAGATTATACTCAAAACAGATGATTCTTACAAAGAGTTTGTAACTCAAATACAACGCTGCAGAGGTTGTACGGATGTACAGTGAGTATACGAAGACCTACGTGGTCGTAGAAGGATTGATGATGTAAAATTACGAACTTTAATGCGAGGTTGAGAGGGGAGAGTGAACATCACGCGCTGCTCAGGTACGTGTTCGCAGAGCAGACCGGCGGTCGGGAGACGCCGACAGGTGTAGGGTGACGACGGCAGGTGTGACGCTTGAGCATAGAGAGGGTCTAGAAGTGTAGAAACGTAGGTGGGTTCATTGTTCAATGGAAGGAATTTTGTTCGAATTTTGATGCGTGCTTTTCGGGTGGTGTTATCTTAAGTTGAGTTTAGAGAGTGTGTAACTGTTAAGCGAATAAACGCACAGCAACAAATTAATTAATAAAAAGAAAAAAAGAAAAAAGAAGAAGGTACGGAAAGGAAATAAAATGATAAAGAATGCTATTTCTTTATTCGTAATTTTTAAGGAGTGGAATAAAAAAAGTGAAGGAAAATAGAAATAAAGACAGTGATACTTCTTTTGTTTGTGAGTTTAAATTAACATCATATTATAATTTTCAGTATAAATTATAAATTCACATTCATAAATGTAACACTCAAAAATTATTTTTTTTCTATAACTCGTCATAATAAATCAATCATTCAATATAAGAATTACTAATATGATTACATTCATCCCAAATAATAAATAATAAGTCTCGGTAGCAGAAGCTATATATAAATGTTTTAAAAAATATATTAAATCAATAAAACTTCGGTTCGCTGTCATGCTGGTGTTTTGTCTTTGTCCTTGACCGATGGTCTTGAAATAGATTAAACAACGGGTAAGCTAGAAGTTTAGTGAGCTACACATCACCCATATTTTATGATTAATATCATGTAACTGCACATAAGGCCCTCTCGCCACGATGTCTACAAACATTCATCAAGTTGGTCCACTTAACCTTGATGCCATAGGCATTAGATAAGAGTTAGTGAATTAACAAACATCACGTCAATTAACAAATAGCACGTACATATAAGCACCACCGTTACACAAATACATCATAAGATAAGAGTTAGTGACACTCACTTGATTCGTAGTCTATGTGATAGTTACGATACACATCACGAGTATTTGGAGATTAAGTCAACTACCGGCAAACACCTACATTTACAATTATATCACATAAACACTCATAATCTCATACTAAATCATACAATTTGCGATTCAACTATTAGGTTCGATTTGCAATTGGGCTCACTAGGCCCAATATGCGAGTTAGGCCTTAAAGCCCATCTTGCGATTGGGTCTTGAACTCCCAATTTGCGATCTGATTTTAAGCCTAATTTGCAACTCGATAGCAAGTTGTGATTTGTGATCCCAAGTATTCAATTTGCGACCTGGTACCATAACTAGTTTGTGATTTGGCCATTCCCTCATTGCCAATTTGTGATTCAACTCAAAAATACAATTTGCGATTTCTTAGTTGGCTCAATTTGTGATTGTCCTTCAAAAATCAATTTGCAATTTACACAAGTATCAATTAGCGATTACTAGCACTTACTCCTTTTTCATTATGTGATCCACTTACTTATAACTGATTTGTGATTCGTGTACCCCTACAATTTGCGATTGGTGGTTATCATGTAATTAGCGATTCTTATCTTTTATTTGTGATTCAAATCTGCTCAAGAACAGCTCTCCCGAACACAAGCTATTGACTTCTAGATTTTCTGTCCTTACTCAATTCTAAACCATTTTCCAAAATTCTTGGTTCTACAGATCCCTACTAGTGTCTAGACGATTCCCTATCCTTTAATTGTATTTCTGTCATATTTTCGAGGGTCAAACACCCCATCGTTCCTCTCGGTTTTTAACACCGCACAACAAGAAGATTTCTTAACAAAAACGCAATAATTCATCACTAAACTACTTGTAAATTAATTGTTAAAGGGTTGGAATACTCACCTCGCAATCGTTCTTTGATCCGACGCAAAAAGATGGAGTTTTGCTTCCTGATTTCGGCCTCTCACTCTCGACCGAGATGCACACCTACACACAAACCACACACACATTGAGAATAGAGAAGAGAGATGATGGCTGTGTAATGGGCTTCTAGGGTAGTAGTAGGAGTCATCTTAGTGACTTTCCAGAATTACCCAAAGCCCAATTCTCTTATGGTGATAACCCAATTGCTAGTATCACTTAATTTACTTGGCCCAAACTAATGTTACTAGTACATTAGTACATGCCACTAGAGGTGCACAAATAACGGATAATACTATAACTGGACCGTTTTTTTTTAACAATAAAACCGGTTTTTTTTTATAACCGGTTCGGATAATATCCGGTTTTTATTCAAAAATACTATAACCGGTCTAACCGGTTCGGATAATACTATAACCGGATATTTTAAAAAACCGG
>JAUEJL010072080.1:0-15328 GCA_032274825.1 Drosophyllum lusitanicum | reverse complement strand
GAAACATATCTATCATTGCTATTCTATAAAAATTAAATAATACAGAATGTTTAAGAAACTCTGTAAGACTTAAATCATTGTGTTTAAGTAAATTCTTTCGGTTACTTTTGTTGTGATATTGATCGGGAACATACACTAGTGCATGAAATTCATGTGATATTTTTGTTTGATTAAAAAAGAAACATATCTATCATTGCTATTCTATAAAAATTAAATAATACAGAATGTTTAAGAAACTCTGTAAGACTTAAATCAATAAAACTAAAAAAGTATAAAAAATAATTTAAAAGTAAGACATAATACATTTAAAAAAGGGAAAAAATAAATAAAAAAAGGTAAAAAAATATATTAACTCACAAATATTTTACCATCAGAGCACCAAGGTTCGGTGGTGATCACGGTGGGAGTAATTCGAAAATTTAGGTCCTTACTTTCTGTAATAGATGGTCACAAAGTAGATTATCTTTTTAGATAATAAAAAGGTAAATTATTAATACCAATATTTTTAAGAAAGTAACATGTTATTGAGTGATCTAAACCTTTAGAATTGTTTAGTGTGAATTTTTTTTGCTAATAACCGAAAGGTTACTTGTAATAAAGTGGATAAAAATAGAAAAATGAAAAGACACTCAAAATGCGTTGTACATTTGCCCTCCTATAGTCCTATGCCAATAATTCCACAGCAAAAAACATATGCAGTTGAGTTCCACTTACTACTGTGGCGTAGTCTGGTGATATAGGAGTTTTACCATATAGCTCAGGTCTTGGTTTCGAGTCTGGATAGATAGTGGAGGTTTTTCTATAAAATGGTAGAGAGTATTACTCCCTTATAATGCGTGACTTGAGGCTCGCATACTACCCTATATGAATGTCACTACGAACCCAACCTACTAAATTCGTTGTTCAAAAAAAAGTTGAGCTTCACCTTTTGGTAAGGCACTATTGCATTAATACTCTTAACAATTCTATAACTATTGGTAGTTGTTATAATTTAATAAAAATATGTCATAGTTTTATCACGTGTTTTAAAAATTATAATAGTTTTATAAGTGGTATCTCTTTAATTTTGCTCTATACATTTATTCGATTGTAAGAATTAACAATGAGAGGTTATATATCTTCATACTTATTCTTCTACTTACAAAATCAACACAAGTGTCAAAATCAATAAAGAATGTGTGGGAAAAAATAAGCTTGAATTACACATTTCATTAATAATATTAAACTATTAAACTTTTCAGACGTCAATGAATGTAATGATCCAAAGAAGTTTCCATGTTACGGAACTTGTGTTAATACTATGGGGAATTACACATGCAAATGTAACGGAGGATCTTCGGGTGATGGCAAGCTTCAAGATGGTTGTAAACATAAACCATTAAGTGTACTCTTATTACCATTAGGTACGTGTTTGTGTTTCATGCATGTACAACAAATATTTATTTATTTTTTTGCATCTTATTCTAAAATAGTCCATTAATTTGTCAAGTTGTTCGCACTTATAATTTTATAACATGGCTATATTTTTAAGCTCGACGAAATTAGAAAATCTCGCACTCATTGCTGTACTAAAAACTGTCATTTGTAAATATCGTTAGATTATATTTTAAATATAATTTATTAAAATTAGCTTGTCATATATAACTTCAACCAAAAGAAATTTAGATACTAATTTATACTAAAACTTGATATTTATCAATTAAAATTAAGGATAAAATATACTTCTATAATGTACATTTGAAATTTATGTCTTAATGTACACATACAAATACTTGTAACCAAATTTGCGTGTTTTAGGCTTTTACATGATCAAAGCAACTAATAGCTTCATTGCTACACAAATATATGTTACCTTTTGATTGT
The DNA here is from genome assembly GCA_032274825.1 of Drosophyllum lusitanicum. Taxonomy (NCBI): domain Eukaryota; kingdom Viridiplantae; phylum Streptophyta; class Magnoliopsida; order Caryophyllales; family Drosophyllaceae; genus Drosophyllum; species Drosophyllum lusitanicum. The sequence continues at coordinate 13,465 of JAUEJL010072080.1, read as the reverse complement.
TGATTTTATAAAACTTTACTAGTCTTAACTTGTAAACATAGATATTGAAAGCAAGGATTGCAATTAATTGTAATTTACAAATACTCACATATAGGTATGGGGCTTGGATTCTTGACGTTGCTTATTGGATTATCAATTTTGCACTTCATGGTTCAGAAAAGAAAGCTAATTAAGCTAAGAGAAAAGTTCTTTAAGCAAAATGGGGGTGTACTATTGGAAGATAAACTAAAAACCACACGTGGCACTGGTTTTGGTTTCATGAAGATTTTTCGAGTTGAAGAGCTAGAAGAAGCAACTGATAATTATGCTAAAAATAGGATACTTGGAAGAGGGGGTAACGGCACTGTGTACAAGGGAATACTACCGGATAGACGTGTGGTAGCAATCAAGAAGTCCCAAAGATTGGACGAGGGACAAAGAGGGCAATTTGTTAACGAAATGATAATTCTTGCACAACTTAATCATCCAAACGTTGTGCAACTTTTGGGATGTTGTCTAGAAACTGATGTCCCATTGCTAGCATATGAATTTGTTTCTAATGACACTCTTTATCATCACATTCATAACAAAACAAGTGGGAGCGGGAGATTATCATGGGATAGTCGTTTAAGGATAGCACAAGAATCAGCTGGAGCACTTGCTTATCTTCACACAGATGCTAGAATGTCCATCATACATAGAGATGTGAAATCTAGTAACATATTGTTGGATGACACATACGCCGCAAAAATTGCGGATTTCGGTGCTTCTAGGTTAGTCCCTTTAGGCCATGATCAAGTTACTACACTAGTTCAAGGGACGCTCGGATACTTGGATCCTGAATATTTCCATACAGGTCAACTAACAGATAAGAGTGATGTATATAGCTTTGGAGTGGTTCTTGCAGAACTCTTAACAAGCAAAAAACCTCTTGGTATAGAAAGGGGTTTAGAGGACAGAACTCTTGCCACATATTTTGTGAAGGCAATAAAGGAGAATCGATTGTTTGAGATTCTTGATCGTCAAGTGGTAAAGGAGGCAATTGATGAGGTGTTACAAGCAGCATGTGACTTGGTATGTAGATGCCTTAACGTAACAGGTGGGAATAGACCTACCATGAAAGAAGTGACCATGGAGCTTGAAGCATTGAGGAAGAAGCGCAAACCGCATTCTTGGAATATTATTAGTCAAGACACGTATACTGAAACAAGTAGCCTCATGATTGAAAGTGAAAGTGAAGAACGTGACCTTTATAGTGTTCCTCTTGTTGCTAATAGCAATACTTTTAGCGAATACAGCCCAAGGAGTACCCGAATAAATGAGACGATGCTTGAAGTACAAAATGCACTTTAATGGTTATAGGAAGGAACATATGTTTTACATGCCATTGATGTCTATATTTCATGTTTCTCGTATCTTACAATGTAATTAATGTTTATATTATTGTCTTTTATATTGGATGGACGATTTTTTTTCTGTATGCAAAAAAAGAAATATATTTATATAGGACTAGTCAATAGCTAGAGATACATAAATATAACAATAATGCCAACTAGCAAGAACAAAATATTTGATCTATCACTAAGCTACAAAGCAGAGATAGATGCGGGTAGATTGGATGACAGACCCCCCACACTTAGTTCTGGCCTATTCTCATAGTGACTATTGATTAAAAGAAATGCAGATATAAGATTTGGAAGTATCCTTGTATCAATTCCACATATAGCATCAAGGTCGGCTCATAAGAGGGTCAACTTTTATATATCTTTCCCTTTCCTCCCCTACTTAAACTTCAGAATAGGGCGATGATGTGCCGCATACATTTTAAAAAGGTAACTAGTTTTGCTAGTTTTGTGTTAGGAAACAAGTGATACAAGAAAAATATACGGTTTACAAAGACAATAATTGATATATATTAACTAACCTTTTTAAACTAGTTTTTTTTAACAAAAATGGATGTCTTCTACTATCAAAAAATCCGTTACATCTCGTGGTTATCTATACTATCTATATTTATACTATTTATACTATATTATAAAGCATTTAACACTCTTTATCTTAAAATTTTAAGACTACTTAATTTTAAGTAGTACAAGACTATATGCAAAAGACACAAACACTCACAGCAATAACCCAATCAATCATCTCCTTAATTAACTCAACCAATTTATGACAATTGTTGCTTTAATAACTTATTAAACATGACAACTATTTAATTAATCTAATTTTGGTTAAATCACTTACATCAATACAAATTTTAAAGCTAGATCATCTTTCTCTGTAATTATTTATTAATAATATATATTTCCCCTTATTTTATTGTTTTTAAAAAAACTAAATAAAATAGATTATTGAAAAAAAGAGAAATAAAGAAAACAGAAAAATGAAAATGGATATTTTGTGAAACAGATTATATTTCCTGACACCGCCTCCACAAATATCATACCTTACATTATTGAAATCAAACATGTTGTCGAATACAAACTATTGTTATGGCCGCCGTATTACGCGGGTACACATACTATTTATTTAAAATAAGGTCTTTTGTCTTGTAATTTCTTGGTTGTGCAGGCATTTGTTTCATTATATATGGCTAGGCGTCAATTTCTAGAGGTTTTTAGTTTGTTTCATGCGATGTTTTAAGTGTCACATAAGCCAGTGGCGAATGCAAGATTCAAAATATATTGGGGTCCAATATATTACAAGATAAGTCGATCGAAAAATTAGATAACTGGTCAAAAATATAGTTGCAAGTTGGGTAGTATGATCTAAATCAAAAGTATTATAAATGCCAACGAAAAATTAAATATATATTCAAACAAATAGCATAAATTCTTATAATTGATATTAGCGATATTTCATACTACCGAAACTCTTTAAAATTATATCATTATACTAATTATCAATATAGATTATCAAAAATAAATACAAGGTTCAAAATATCTAGTATTATAACCTAAACACAATTCAAAAAACTTAACTAACATATTTGAATAGATTAATATCTTAAATTAAAAATAAATATTGAAATATCATGGCAGACTTTTTGTCATCTCATTGTGTGTGTCTATATATATATTGCATGTAAAAAATTCATGAGTGGACAATTTAATTGAAGAAGAGGAAATTGGACGGCTAAGATTGTTTCTCGTAATAAAAACGGTTCTCAAATAAATTTTAATATATATATAAAATAAAAGTGGCATAGGTGTTAGACTTTTTTTTAGTAAAAAGCTAATAGGGTTGTAGTCTTGCATACTTTTAAATCTTTCACTCTTTCTCTATTTATATTGAAAATGTGAGTAGATTAGTTTCCACATCCCACAATTCAAAAACAAAAAATCTTCCTCAATCAATTGTCCAGAGGTTAATGGGTTTGAAGATGCGTACTTGGTTTAATCAGAAAGACGAAAGGCAATGCTTGCAAAGGGTCGGCGAGTAGGTCCAGTCGGAGTGAATGGACAAGTTGGCGACTTGACAGTTTGGAGATTCATACTTCCTCGGTCGATAGTTCGCAGATGCCGGCAAGTAGGTGAGACTCAACGGTTAATGTACACTTTTTCAGATACCGGGAATTGGAGAGCGACCGAAATAGGCAATTGTTCTCAAGCAAGACACTAGGTTCTTTTTTTTTGTATTTGTAACTAAACACTTGGTAAAGCCTAATACAAGAGGGTCCATTTTGGTAATTTAGAGTGATCCAAAAGAAATTTATATATATAATAAACTTTTTTCTTTTTTAAGTGAGGTCCACACACCCCACTACCTTCAACATGGATTCTCCTTTTCACATAAGTTGTTTTATTTTATATTTCTTCGGATATAACAATTTGACAATGTAAGTTTGTGGAATTTTAACACGCGCCCTCTCACATTTCGTGCCTAACACGTGGATACTTATGGGTTACGTGGAGTCCATGTGGCTTTTGACCAACCACGGGTGAACCTTGCTCCGACATCATGTAAGTTTGTGAGATTTCAACTCAATATCAATTGGCTATGAGTGAAATAGCTAACCTGGCCAAGACCTTTATTAAGAACATTACAAAGTCATTTTTTCGTCCTATGTGAGACATTACTTGACAGGAAATGCATTTTGCTGGATAATGGCAAACTTACTACCTCACTTTAGTAAGTTGTTGGAGACAATAGTGTTAGGATCGAGACGCTTATCACTAAGCAAAAATGAATTCTTTGTGATCAAGACGCTATTTCTTTCTTATGGAACAGGTTCATTTTTGTTGGGTCGTATCATTGTGGTTATACTAGTATATATGGTGCCAACAAATATCTTAAATACAATGTTTCGTATTACAAGGAATCTATACAAGCAAGTGAAGGAGAGCACATATATATACATACTCTCGCCAAAGATTACCATCTTTCTATTTCTATTTTATAACCATTTGAAAGATTGTACCATAACTTCATCTCAAATTGTATGCTTTCTTCGTTTGTGTGGATTGAAGCAAATATTGTTCTTGAATTTCCATAGACATCACATTGCACTATGAATTTCGACATCGAAGCAATTTTTGACCCCTTCTTTTTCCTTTAGATCATGACATCTTGTTCCACCGACGAAATTAAATCTTTTATGCTTCGATTAGTACGTTGAGGTTCCTCCATTTCAAGATAAAATTCAGAAGATGTCGAGCTATTTTACATGATAAAATATTTCTGTTTCTTGATCTAATAAATCAACCATCATGTCAAGTATATTTCGATTGGCAAAAGTTCAAACGAGAACTGTTTTTCGTACGAGAACTGCGAGAACCAATCTTAGCCGTCCAATTCCCCCTCCTTTAATTGGATTGCTCACTCATGAATTCCTTACATGCACCCTGCCACACTCAATCTCTCCACGCTCTTCATCCATGAATTCCATTATCCAAAATGAACGGCCAAGATTGGTTCTCGCGGTTCTCGTACGAAAAATAGTTCTCGTTTGAACCCTCCCCTATATATATATAGGGGAGGGTTCATGCGAAAAGGGTTTTATTTGCGAAAAGTACGAGAAGCGATCCTAGCCACTCATTTGCATTTTAATCTAAGGGCATAGATTAAACATATTTTTTTATTTTTTTAATTAAAAAAGATATAATAGTAAACAACTTTTTTTCTCTCTCCAATATATTTCTCTCTCCTATTTTTCTCTTTCCTAAAATTTTTACGCAAAATAAAATAGAAATAATTTAATAATAATTACCAATTTTACGGTGTTCAATGATGAACACAATTAAATATTTAAAAGTTTTAAATTATTAAATGTTATGTTCGTTCACTAATAAACTTTGAATTTATATTGTTTCATCATTAAATGCATTTCTTTCTCATTTTAATCTTTAGGTTTTTCTTTTTTTCCGTATCATTTTTTCCCACCTATCATTCATGGTTGTTTATTATTGAACAAAATAGTATACGTCAAAAAAACCTTTTTTATAGACATATTCATTACTGAACATTCAAACATTATTTATATTCATTGTTTGTGTTCATTAGATAACAAACAAAAACAAACCAATTTTCTTTTTATTTCTAATAGTAAAGATCAACAAACCAGAAACAACAAAAAACAAAATGTGTAATTGTTTATTATTGAACAACATAAAATATATAATGATGAACAGACCATTAACAACTAAAAAAACTATAAAATTCATCACGAATATAACTTATATTTACCCCAATACACAATGTAATCTTAAAATAATCTATTACTGCAATTTATAAAATATATTAGCATTACTTGTTCAATGATAAACAACTAGAAATACATAATATCTAAAATTTTGTTGTTTAATAATGAACAACAGTAGAAATAAAACCAAAACCTAATTGTTAAGATCATAAACAATTTATAAATACATCAACTTAATAAATATATGCAAACAAGGTCGACTCTGTTCAAAATCACCAAGATCAAACTCTGCTTCTGCACTCAAGGTTGATTCTGAATTTCCTGAAAAATTCGTATCCTGAAAATACATTTTATATATACATATGTTCAAAAACACCACCTGATTAAAGGGTATCCAAAAAAAAGAAAGAAAACAAAGAAAACAAAACAAAAACTCACGAGATGTTACGATGTATGGCGGCGGTGGAGAAGATGGTACGGCGGTGGTTCGCCAGCGGCGATAAAAAATAGATGAAGGCAACGACGTGGAGCAGATTATCGATTTGTTGAAGAAGGGGGAATGGGAACCGACCAGATCTACGATATCTGTAAGTGTATGGCGGCGACGACGTGGTTGTTCTGCGGCTACGATGTGGTTGTTCTGCGGCGGCGGTTTGACTCCATCGTGGTGGTGCACATATGGGGGATCTAACCTCCAAACTCGAACTCCATCGGCGGCGACCAGATCCGGTAGCGAACTCCATGGTGGTGAAGGTCTACTCCAACGGCGACTAGATCTGGTAGTGAACTCTAATAGTTTGACTCCATCGTGGTTGGCGGCGTCGATGGGTAAAGAAAGAGGAGGGAGATGGGAGGTCGGCGGTGAAGATATGAGGTAGAGGTGACGATGATAGAGAGAGAAAATGAGGTGGGAAGATGGTATAAAATGAGGGGAAATGAGTTTAATTAGGATAAGAGTTATTTTTGTGTTAAAAAGACTTTTTTATCCTTTGTTATTTTAAATTATTAACCTTTTATATTCTAATATTTACTAAAATGCCATAATGCACTATTACCATTGATCGAATTATCTAGTGGCCAAAAATGCTTCTCGCACTTTTCGTAAATAAAGTCCTTTTCGCATGAACCTCTCTCTCTCTCTCTCTCTATATATATATATATATATATATATCTTTAAATACTAAAAAACAGCTAACTACGTACTATTTCACATGATACTTTTCTAAGCAATCATTTTATACGTGACACCTTCTCAGACCCTTATTTTTTCGTTTTCTCTCTAGGTTCACATTTTTCTCTCTAAGGTAAATTCTGAAAGTATTTCTTTTGTGTTTCATATTTACATACAGTGCTCTAATCCACTTTTTTCAATCCATGCTATATAGTTTTGTATCTAATTATATCCATTTCATATCACACATTTATTATCACTTTATATGTGTATTTCATTACATAAAGGATTAAAAGTTATTTGAAGTGAAAACCGTTTGCTTCAAAATATTTATTTTTTGGTTGGTGCAGATACATATATATAGTTATACATGTTTCTAAGATAATTGCTAACAATTGGGAGCCATAGATAGAAATTGAGAGACACAAAGAAAAAAACCACCATTTGAGAGATTGAAGGGAGAACGACAGTTTAAGCTTTGGTCGTGATCTTCAAGTTTGGAGTTTGATTCGAAGTGGGTATCGTATTTTGGAGGTAAATCTGGAACCCTTTTTGTATAACTAGCTTTTGTAAGTCATATTTTGATAGAAGAAACTATGATTTTGGGTAGCCACCATTAACGGTTATTAGAACCGAGGTTTTGGGTCTTAAGTGAAAATCGATTAATATAGAAGTGTTTTTAAAATATTATTCAAACCAAGAACAAACTAAATCGAAAAATAAAAAAACGGGTCGAAAGAGGGTCATGGGCCGAAGACAACTATTGCAGACAATTGAGATTTGTAAATGTGAAGTTTCTCCTTAGCCCCTTGAGGTTTATAAAATACTACTAAATAAATTATGTAGATTTTGCAATTAATACTTTTAACCGCTACTGTTTAGTTATTATTTTAAAAGCCCTTGGAATAATCTTCTTTCTAGAATTAATAATGAGGAGTCAAAACAAATATTATTTTAAGTAATGTTGTATTTGTATAGCTTTTATACACACTATTCTTTTATTTGTAAACTTTATATATATTTCTTTCACTATACATATATACACAACTACTCTATTAAATTTTATTAGTTAAGAACATATTTTGTCAAGTTTACCAGTAAGGTAAATTATTTATCAACTTTAGTCCGAGCTGTTAGGCACATGAGACAAGTCTTTAAATGAAGATAATAGTAATTATAAAAACACATAAATTGTTCATAAGTAGATTTTCTTGAGGATATCGGTGGGCCTTTTGAAATTTAGGAGTACTTACAGGTTCAGTTTGGTACGGATGTATATCCTTAGATACTTTGATTTGTACGTTCTTTGGTGTTACTTCCTATTCGTTGTTTCTTTCTTGGTGTGCAATTGATACCGTTATATTATCCTTGCGGTACTCGATACCTTTTGAAAAAACTGTTTATATTGATATTTGATACTTACAAAAACTTTTGAGAAAATATATGTTTGATAAATTCAAGGCATTTACGTTTAAGCAAATGAGTTTGAAAAACAAGTTGGTGAAATTCCTTTCGTGAGAGCATGTTTTGTTTCCTTTGGCTTAGGATCCCTATGCATGATGAATATACTCACGTGTGAGGCGGGAATTATATATTCACTCATGCGGCCATAGAAACCTAGATACATAGACAGAAGTTAGTTATACCGAGTTAATTACATGTGGCGGTACCACACGCACGTCATTATGGTGCCAATGGCATGACACTATTAACGGTAGTGTGATCAGTTCGTTACGTATCCATATTTGCTTTGATATATATGTTATGTGATTATATGTTTGCGGGAGAGCTTTTGGATATTCGGGAGGCGTATAGATGCTTCCTAGGTTATGATGTGATGTGATATGATTATTTATGCTCGCGAGGTGTAGTGTCATACACTCCTTCCGATTTTGGGATGTACTTGGAGTCCGGAATCTAGTGTAATATGTTGATATGTGAATTTTGATATGATGTGTGGATATATGTTTTGTAGGTCACTCGGTATAAAATATCCCCGGCCCTCGTGATTTATGTCTTATTACTTTGTTTATACTCTGGTGTAGTGGAGGTATTCGATGGGAGCTTTTGAAAATAGAATAAGTTCTTCTGTTCCGTTCTTTATGTGTATTGAATTAAAACAGTTTACGAAGAATATTTATTTTATTTGCTTATTGTTATTCCATCCGCTCACTGGGCAATTAGCTCAGCCATAATTGTATTTTCTTCGCGGAAGCTACTCAGGGGTGATAAACAAAAGTGTGGAAAGATGATTTGAGACAAGATTTTGGTTACCTTGAAGTTTGAGCTATTGGAAATTTTTTTTTTGTTTTTGTTAGTACTTTGATACATTTGATGTGACCTCTCGTTTCTTTTGGGACGGGGTGTTACAATATGGGTTAAAAGAATGGAGGGAATACCTCTTATTCATGATGAGATAACTAATGTAAAGATACAATGTAGAGTAGTCTCTACTCTCTAAGAAGCAATTATGCTTTTTTTTAATGGTAAGTATTTTATTCCGAAAGAAAACTAAACTCACACCTCTACCTATATTACAACTAAAGTTGCTCTCCCCACACATATAAATGGATGGGCAATAGCTCATATAACCTTTCCAATACAAATGTCCTTGAAGCCAACCAAATCGACCCATTATAAATTAAGAATTTGACTTTATACCCTAATTAATGCTCTAGAAGTATTCTTTTAGAACATGAGCACACACATTTTATTAGAGAAAACCTTTGATGAATAGTAAATGTATCCTTAATATCACTCTTGACAAATCTCATTGAGTAAGCCCTTCAATAGGAATTAAAGTCAACCAGCATGCCAAAAAGAGTAGGTGAATCAACCCATCTTCTTTGAAAATCTTACACCCATGTTTGATTTTTGCCATTCATGATAAGTTATGTGCTACGGAAAAAAGAAAAAACATGCATTTTGATCTTCACAAAGACCTTCGAGTTCAAGCGAACGTGGGAGTTACTAAAAGAAAAAAGACTATCAGAATTGCAAATGTATACACCTTATTACTATCAGATTACGTCAAATGCTGATCCCTTCCCCAATAAAAACCTATTCTACCCAAGAGCCGGTCGCCTTTGAGACTAAAGTGCACCGTGTAGGAGAATAAAAAGATCGTATGCACCTTATAGCACCTAAAATGTAAGAAAACATGGGCATCGGTCTCAAACAACTACCCACTCACCCCCTTATGTTCAATCCAACCCAAAGCAATTCCGCCCAATATAAAATGACATTCTTAAAGAATATTAATATCGTTCATTTTATACATAAAATATCTTAAGATATTAGCATTTTTTCTACTTAATTCAAGGTGTTTATCCTCTATATTAGTTAAAAATGCTTTGTTTTCATTTTGAAGGTTAAATTGGAATAATTTGTAGAAATTAGTCAGAAACGGGGTTGATTTATTGGTTTTCAAAGAAAAGTACAAGTCTGGTGAAGCCTAAAGTACTATTCTGAAGCATTGCACGTGCCAAGAGTCTGAAGATAGGTTTATAACAAACCCTGAAACGGAAAAACAAGAAATCCGGAACTCTCAACTTGCGCACCGCGTAACTTTTTTGGGTGTGCACCGCGCACCTTGATTTTTATAAATACGAACTTTTTTCCCGTTTTCAAAAACCAAACCTTTTTAGGGTTTCTTTCGTCGTTTTTAGGGTTCATATCAAACAAGTACCTTTTCCTTTCAATTATTAGCATAGAAATCCATATTTTTACATCCTTGAAAATCAGGATTGAAGGTTAATTGCTTGATTGAGTCTAGAGCTTGCAACTCGGTGTATGGTAACAATTCCTAATGGCTCTTTATCTTAGGTTTAGGGTTTCCATGCTAAAGTTATTGATCTTTATCTGATAATATGTTTGTTCTTTTGATTCTCTTGTAATCGTATCCGTGGTCCGACTCATTTGGCCACAGAGATCTTTTGATCCAATTTAACTTTCTACTTTTTGTCTTTGAGTATTAACATGAGTTTATTTGATCATGAGCTGGTTTAAATTTCAATCTTATTTATGGTATTGATTTAAATTGATCGTATCTCTTAAGTTAATAAAGACCTTGAATGCATAAATGGATTAATAGAGTATTTGGTAATCATAATAGGGTTAGGTCAGATCTATAGTGGCAAGTAGAGATATGAAAGTACCATTTTTCTAGGTGTGTTTCTTATGTGCATTAAGGGCATGGTTTGAATCCATTCATAAATCGTTTTACTTTAATAGATGATTATATGATTTGTGATTATTAAGACTGACCAATTCGATTATTAGAAATTCTATACCGAGATAACTAACGTCATGAGGGCTTGGGTGTCGGCTTTTGTGAAACTAATCAAATAACTTGTATGAAATGCTCTTAGACATTATTAGTTGTTATGATGATATTTATTTTTCGAATGTTTAGTTAGAATAGTTTAGGTTAGTGTAGTTTAGATTTAATTTACGTTATAAGTAGTTGGTTAATTCTATTACAACCACTATCGTTTTTCGTATAATTGATAATCACCAATTTATTGTTTAAATAGTTATATCATATCCATGTGGATCGTTCGGTCTTGCCGAAAGCTATTTTATGCATGAGGGGTGCACCGCCCAGTTTTATGTGTGATCATAGTTAAGGTTAGATGTGAGTTATACATATTCTTGATTTTAAAATGGGTTTGAAATAGTAAATAATCTAAAATACATGCACAAACCAAAGAGATCAAGTGGCACCGTTGCTAGGATTAGATTGTCTATAATCTATTTTTGGTGTGATGACATTTGTTTTCAAGTGTTTTAGACCTCACACAAACCAAAAAGATCAAATATGATATAAGAAAGAAAACAAGATTAGATTCCCCTCGCCCATTTTACAACACAACCCCTACCCAAACAATTACCAAACTTTAATACCCTGCTTATATCACCAAAGTTAACCAAAGCCCATCTTGGAATATCACAATCCAATAAGAACCACACACAAATACTGTCATGAGCTCCTCTATCATGTCCTTTTGGTATACTGCCTACTGAATTTCATCTTGGTAGCCGATATGCGAAACTAGTTGATCATTCGTAGAGTTTTATTACTGGATTTATCAAGTTTAGGCACAATGTTTCATGCTTGATCATATGATTCATTTCATATATCTTCTTCAAGAACAAAAACTAACTTCGAGCTATAATGTAGAAAAATAAATAATGGAAATTGTGAGAATTCATTATGGGTATGAAAATAAAAGAAGTTGAAGTGTACCTTGTTATGAATATCCTTAATCGAAACAACACTATTACTTTTTTAGGTCACCTTGAACATGGTCCAATCCTTGCTGCTTTTATTTGCCCAACTGCCTTGCCGCCTTTATGTCTGAGTTTGCACCTTGAACATGAACTGAATTATCTACGAATCTTCTACCCTTTTCATTCGAATTTCAGTCGCAATTGCATCCCATCACTTTCGATTACCATCATGTTGTAGTTGAGCTTTTCATCCTCTATTCTTGGAATCTTTACAATAAAGCAGTAGGTCCATGGTATCAAGTATCATGAAATAAACGAAGCAATCAAACACACTGAATATGAACTTAGATTGATGAAACTCACGTTGACATAGAAACTCGAGAGCACAGTTACGGCTTATTATGATTGCTTAAATGAATTAGGGTTATTTATATTGTTTATATACCTATTAGGTATTTTCACAATATACCTTATACTTGTAGGAAATACGACTAGAAGCAAAACTATTCTAAAGTGGTAAAATGAACACAACTTGGAACTAACAATCTCCCCCTTTTTGTTCATTGTACAAATAAAGTAGAATAACCGAAAAGTTGATCTTGAGCATAAGCGCAGAATGATTACCGAGGAAATCTTCAGTTTCGGTATCCTTGTAACTATTCATAAAAAATATAACCCCCCTCGAATGTAGCTCTTGATCTTCAATCGCTCAAAACTTTTTCAGTATCTTGCTCCCCTTTAATCTTTTGAACAAGTATCTTCTTATGGTAAACAACCTGTGAAAAGTGATGTGGTTTTTTATGCAAATATTCTCTTTAGAAAGTTTTAAAAGATGTTTGATAGAGTGAACCACAAATGGATATTTAAGCTCAGGTAAGGTGGGAAGACGTGCATTCGTGTTAGCATTCTAGATTAGTCTTGTTTGACTAACACACGCAAATGGATGAGCAACATGATGAGGTGTAGCACGAGAAACATAACCACAATTGTTTTGCGACTTCAGAATTATCTTTATTTTCATTCCAAAGATTGACTTTTATGAATTTCTCTGTGTAAGATTTGAATGTGACATGATCATCCTTAGAATAAGTGATTTTCGGATGTACAACACTTTTTTATGATTCACTTGCATGGACTATTACAAGATTCACCTTGATTTCTTTTATTTGGAAGACTTACACTTTTGAACTATTTCAAAATCAGAAGATGTTGTCAGTTGTCACTAGAACAAAGATGTGATTTCGTTACACCAAAAAAGTGTAACGATATGCATATAGTCACAGTTGCATTTTCAATGTATGTGTGACAAAAGTCGAGTGACCATAGGGTACATACATTTATATTAGCAGGTTAGTGGCCGTATCTATTTAAAAACAGTAACCAAAACCATAAAATGTGTGACTAATTGGTACGAGTTTATATTGGATTTATCAGTTTTAGTG
>JAUEJL010072069.1:0-16464 GCA_032274825.1 Drosophyllum lusitanicum | reverse complement strand
AAAATTTAATCTGGACCATTGATGACATTGATCCAAAGGCTAAAATTAGTCACTTAGGACTATGAATTAATTATGGAGTATACTGAACATTCTTCTAGTTATAAAAGTTAATCGACAGATTATTAAATTTATGAACTATCTCAACAAGATAAAGCTAAAAACCATAGTTTTGGTATATCTTTGCCTCGTTTTTCTCATAATTACGCTACGTTGCGTCACATCACTCAAAATATTCGTACTTGTTCTATTTTTCTACCAAAAAATACTCATCTTTTACCTTTGCATTTATCCCTTTTTTTATTTTATAAAAGAGGGGTGGTTAGAGAGTGAGAGAGTATGTGTGTGTGTGCAAGAGAATGATTGAAAGAAAGCAAGAAACGTATTAGGGTGAAGGGGATGGTTGCTTCACTTATAGGGCCGAGAGGGAGTCGATGTTTATATCGGGAACAACTCAAGAAACATACATGAAAATCATAATATGAAAGAAAACTGATGTACTCGCATATTTGCGCCGATAGTTGTTAATGGAATTAGGAATTGACATTGGATACGATAGTTGTTGGTGAAAATTGCCCAGCAGATTTTCGAGAATAACTGAATAAGAAATTAGTGTTTCGTTGAAGAATGTTTTTGAATAACATGAGATCCGATTAAGTAGACGGGGTACCCATTTCTACTTAATTAAAATCCACGTCCAACTCAAAATTCACGGCTTAAGGCTTTTGACGTAAGAAACTCTTCTCATAACCCTTTTCTTTTAATATACATTAAAGATTAAAGATAAAGATTAAAGATAAGTAAACATTGTTTTTCAAAAGAGTAGATTTTTAATTGAATTGAAATCTAAAGATCAATTTCTTAAAGCGGATAAGGTATAATAAATAAAATGTTTATTTTAATTAATGAAGTGAGAGTTTTTTTTTTAATTCTATGGTAGCCTCACACACTGAATTATTGCTATTTTTTATTCAATAATTAAATGATTAATAAATTGAAAAAAAAGTCAATTGTTAATCGACAGTCATTTACCATATGTGACCCATAGCAATTATAATGTCTTTTAAATGGATAGAATGGACAACTATAAGGACTCGCACATGTATTTCTTTCTATTCTCATTAAAACTTTTAGTTTACATATTTTGGTTAGGGAAAATAAAATAAAAAAATACATTATTTTCTATTCATAATCGAGGGATCATATCATAAAAAAAGACATTAAATAACTTTATTATATAATGAAAGATTGTTAGATCAACACAAATCACAAGAACTAACAATCTACAATGTCTACAACTCCTAAAAATAATGAATGATGAATTCATCTTCATGACATATTTAGAGATCAAACTATTAAAGTCTTGGTGAAAAGGCGGGGTAGGTGAATAAGGCGGTGGCGGAGAGAGAGGGGGGGTAGAATAGGTAAGCTGTGACGTTGCCACTTTATATAGCAATGAAATTTAAGGGCATAATCTAACTCAAGGTCTTCTTCGTAAATGACTTTTCCTACACACAAAACGTTTCGGAATTACGAAACTTTTTTGTGATTTATTTATAGCTGTTATGGTAGGACATAATCTGACTCAATGGCTTTCGTAAATGACTTTTCCTACAACAAAAAGTTTCTGAAGCATGCCTGAATTGTTTAAACATCGAAGCTCAAAAGATCATTAGAACCATACCTAAATTTGTTTAGCATTTAAATATACTAGTACATGCACAATTGCACATTCTAGTATTGTGGGCTCAACCATAAGTCAAACTTCTTTTTCTAGATTTCTTTGGTCATTGAATGAATACCACATTTCATAAAACAATGTATATGGTGATATATCATGTGTCTTTCAATTCTATTGGTAACGTGGTATAAATATAAATTATCCGTTAAGCTTAGAGGCAAACTATTATTTAATCTCTTAAGCTAAACTCACATTTAACTATATAAAAAGCCTCTAAACCGGAAGAAAAGTGGAAAGTTTGTCTTATAGGCTCAAGAATATCGAGACTAAACCTCGTGAAAGACCTCACACCAAGACTTAATCGTTTGCCGATGAGAGGTACGCCTTCACCATTCCCTTCTCCCGTAAGAATAATATAATAGGCTTTTTAGACTATTTGTGAACAAAGAACCATCCTAATCAATGCTCGAGATGTTTAACACAATCATCATGTCTTTTATAAAGGATGAGATGTTGCCTAAAAGCGTAATTAAGTGATATTCGTTACAAGCTTCATTTAATGCTAATGTTCACGACTTCATGTTCTCTAGTACCACTATTAGAGATTACATCAAGGACCACTACACGTAGATACGTGACAACCTGTACTTGATTTGCTCATATCTCGTCTATTCAAATCACACTAGCTAGCAGATCTCTTTAAAGAAATGTCTCATCTATCAAGGCAAATCACTTTAGAGGTGATTGTGGGATAATATCCTACATGCTCAATAGTTCAAATACACTTTACGATTAACCTATTTTGATCGATAAAAAAACTATGTATATTGATCAACTCACTTGTTAACATGTTATCCAAATCATCACTCTCATTCTTTTTATACATTTCGTGTTCTCAAATTCTATTTTCGAAGAAAAAGAAACGATTTTAAAGAATGAAAAAACAATTAAAAAATTGTGTTACAAAGTTTTTTTTAAGAACAGAAGAGAAAATATTTAAAATAAAAAATATGATTAATTTTCTCTTCTAAATTTTTCTGACAAAAGCAATGTACTCGGGTCAAACAAATTGACTTGCGACCCATCATGTATAATGATTCAACATCGAGCAGGTTTTTGTTGATTTTCGACTCAAATAAAACCATCTTGTTTGTATTCGACCCGGTTTTGAGTTTTTTTAAATTGCAAACCTATAATTGTTGTTTGACGTTTGAACTTTTTTATTGGTGCTTATAGTTTATGTTTTTTTGTTTTTTTTTTGTTTGGATTGATGGTTATGTATTCGGTATTGTAAGTTATAAATACATGTATATAGTATATATTAAAACTTGAAATTTCTGAAAACCGGATTGACTCACAACCCATTCATCGCACATGGTCAAGTAAAAAACCGAGTTTTAAAACGTTGATAAAAAATGAGATCGGAAAGAAAATTGGAAAAAAAATATTTTTTTTATTAGTGAATAATTACCCCTAATTTGGAGGATGATAACCTAAATTTTATGGATAAGAGTAAAAATAATATAATTTTAATGTTTATAAATAGCAATAAAGATAATAAAAATATAATGAAGTTAAAATTGGGACAATTTCATGTATATCCGTACAAACTTTCTTAATTACTTATATATCCTTATAAAAATTAACATTACATAAATATCCTTTAAAAACCTTTAAACTCTCAAATATATCCTTTTACTTAATTAAATATTAACTAAATCATTTAAAATTAAAAAAACAAAGTCCCCAATTTAATTTACAACTAAAATGTCCTAAATATCACTCTTCTTTCTTTACCATCTTTCTTCTTCACTTAATACAAATCTAATAAACAGAAAAAAAATCGAAAGTCCCATCTTTTGTTGACAAAGGCCCCTGACTCCATTAATTTTCACTACGAACTCACTCATCCAAACCCATTAATGAACACACCATAAAATAAATCTTCTATTTCCTGTAGCTGTGAACAAGAATGGCAGCGGCCCAAGACAGACAATAAGAAAGTATGTTACTCAGAGAACACAACATGATTTCAGAAGATAGGCTTGTATCTTTAAATTTGGAACTGGAGAAAGCGGATCAGACATCGCCATGGCTAAACACCACCATCATAACATCGTTGCCCCGCCAAGACGGGAGCTGAGTTTCACCCAAACCTATGCTCGGAAAATTTAAATGCAGAAAATTATCTCCATCACCTAGAAATTTATTTTCCTTCGAGAAGCTATAAGCTCAAAAAAAGCTTAAACCAAACAACATCCGTTTATACATCTGTAGATCAGAAAAAAACGATCACCAAAAAGCATTTTGTTTGGATGAAGCTAAGAAAAATATAATCTTAGTCAAAATTGCAAATCCAAAACCTTAACTAAATACGAGCAAATGGTTGAAGATCAAAATTGAAATAAACAACCACATCATCTGGTATAGTTGTGAAGAAAGAAGAAGGGAATAGTTATAGAGAAGAAGAACGATGTGGTATAGCTGTGAAGAAGAAGGAATTAAGAAGGTAATGAAAGAAGAAGGGTGTTTAAGAAATTTTATTTGTCAATTAAATTAGACATTGTGTTTTTTAAATTTTAAATGATTTAATTACTAGTACATTAAATAAAAGGACATATTTGAGAGTTTAAAAAGTTTATGAGGATATTGATGTAATATTGATTTTTATAAGGATATATACGTAATGAAGTTTATAATGATATATACGAAATTTTTCCTAAAATTTAATACACTATATTTTTTAAAACTAAAACTAGGGGGAAAATAACTTAAAAAATAGGCGAACGATCTGGAGCGCCGGCCTAGCTTGGCGTGCCCCCAATCGAACCAGGAAGATCCGGGCTTACCCAATTATGGGTCCACGGTCCACCATTTCCCCAAAGGCCAAAACTTTATATTTTTTTTATTTAATTTAATTTTAATAATTGATTTTCTTTCACTTTTGAATTTTATATCCCCTACCCGTATTAAACCGCGTTGAATATTGTTTGTTTCTATATTATGCTTCTAGGTTCTAAGACGGTAAGACCTACCCCACTCAAAACTTGATATTTAAGAAAGAGTCAATATTAGTGTATTACTAGGGGTAAAAAAAACTATTTAAGGTAATCATAGAAAACGAAAAACTAAACCAATAAGACCGAAATTATATCAAAATTGATGATTTGTTTTTAAAATCGGAAGAATCCAATGGTTTTGGTTTTATTCAAAAACCACTCTATTTAGAAAACGCCTAATATTTAAATACATTATATATTTTTTTATGGAGAATGATAACAACAGGACGGTTGATAAATGTAAAAAAGATAATATTTATTTTTAAAATAATAATCATAATTTATGTTTCATAATCAAGTTTCTATGTTTACAAAAAATCCATCTTAATCATCTTTTACTTGGAATTTAAATTTTCATACATGACCTTACTAGATATTCAGATTAAGCTATAAAATTTTTAATTTTAGTTTCTTAACAATAACTTTAAATAAATACCGAAACGGAATATTAAATATATTACTGTAAAGAGAATTAACAACCCTCACATCTTCCCACCATCACACCTCCCTCTAAATTTGACTCCACCCCCCATCTTACCTTGAAACATGCATATACGATTACACCCTACCTCATTCACAAACCAGTCTCGATCAGGCCGATGCTTGATCACTTGGACCATGAGCCATATCATTTTTTTCTTTATTTCTCTCTCTTACTCAAAACCCAAGTATAGTCTAATCCAAACAATCATATATTTTTCCTCCCCTTACTCTCTCTTAAACAGTTAAAAATAAGAAAATGCACGGGTGAGCTCGGGTTAAGAAAACCGAGAGCTAACCCTAAGAGTAGGGTGTAATGGTGTACCCAAGGCAAGCTGAGAAGCCCGGCTATCTACCCGAAGCATTCAAGATGACCGGTACGCTTGGACTTATTTTTCCAATTTATTTATGTTTGTTTGAATTTTCAAATTAATAAAATTTCAATAAAGTCTAACCATGGTTAGTTTGGTATTGCTATAAATAAAGGTAGCCCCCACCTCTATCATCCACAAGCACAGCTTGATTTCTTACCACCGAACAAAGCCCCAATCACGCCTGCAATCCTCACACCATTAACAAAGGTTTTAGCAATTCATCCATTCATACTGTTTGCATTTATGGATCATCGGTTGTTTTGATTTTCGTTTCATCTTCTGAATTTTCCGGATCATTCATCGATCAATCATAGATTTTATATAGTTCAATCACAAACATATGATCATGAGTCTGATGTAATATGAATGATCGATCATGTTTTTTGAGTTTTACGTGTTGATTGTATATGAGTTTGATAGAACTTGCTTCGCGTCGATGGATTTGATGAAAATTACAGGTTGCGGAAGATATGGCCGCTAACGGTTATACATTCGATGACGCCATTGACGGACTGAAGAAGCTTCTGAGGTAACCGCGTTTTTTAATATGTTTTTGTGATGATCATTGCCGGCTGGTTATTTTTTATTCGATGATTCGATCAAATGCTCTGATTTTGATTTTACCACCCTATAATTGAGTAATTACAGCTGCCGTCAGCCAGCCGTCATCTTACGGTCCCCAATCGGCTTATCACCGTTTTTGTTCCTGATGTATTGGAGCGTTGACATTAACGCCGTGAGATTTGACGGTTTTGCAGTGAGAAGGATGACCTGCAAGCTGTGGCCGCCTCGAAGATCAAAGAGCTCACGGCGGAGTTGGAGGCTGGAAACACCGACGAGTTTGACCCGGTGGAGAGGATTCGGTCCGGGTTTGCTCGGTTTAAGAAAGAGAAATACGAGTACGTTTTTGTTGTACCTTTTTGGACTATGAAATTATTATCGCTACTCATTTCTGCACATAATCTACTCCATTCCATATTCAAGAGTGGGCAGACTGTACTACCCACTTATAATTGGAATACACGATTATGATTCCGTTTTGTCATCGCCCTCTAGGCCTTAAATTAATTAATTTATCTTATAAATAGAAAACACCTGATAGGAAGCAAATTATTTTACTGTTGAATGGTTGAACCATTCACAATCACGAATTATAATTCTATAAAATACACGTCATCACCCACTCACCTTTTTTCAATGGTTAAAAAAAACACCTGCATATGTTTTCATTGATGTTACAGGGGAGGGATTTCTTTATTTCTTTTATTATACGACTTTAATTTGTTTTTAAGTTTTAGCTCAATCACATATTCATATGGTAAAATTATCAGTCACATTAAATCCCGAATGATTATACTTCATCACACTGAAATCTAAAATCTATCATTTTTTTTAAACCAATTACAAGTAAAAAAATAGAAGACAATTCTCGTCACACTAGCGTAATCACATCAATTTGAGCCGATAAAATTTGCCAATCTCGATGGCACTAGTATGGCCATCACGGCTTTGATTGTCACCTAATTCCATCCTATCCAAGAAAAATATCCATTGTCTTAATAAATCAAGTTTTCTTTGTAAAAGGTTCTTCGGGCGCACATTATAAAAATTCTTATACGGACACCTATAAGTTAGTGATAAGAATGTTAATTTGATTGATTTGCTCTAAAAGTGTAAAATAGTAGTTTTACACTTAAAGTTGTATCTTATTTTATATGATGATGATGATTGGATTTATTCCTTTAATTGTACTTATATTGAACTTTTATGCTCTAGAAAGGGATTTATTAATAGAAACAAAATATGCCTCTGTCTGTCATTTGGTCCTGATGAACAGTTTCCTGTTATTTTTCCTTTTTGCAGAACAAACCCCACTTTGTATGGTGAACTTGCCAAAGGCCAAAGCCCCAAGGTCGTCACTCTTTCTCTCTACCACGTCATTAGACAAGTAAAAAAAATATGATTATGTGTAAAGAATATTTGTAAATATTTATATTAAAAAATATTAGTATAATCTTAAATGTCCTCTTATTTATTTCTAGTATTTTAGTAACTTAATTTTTCAAAGTTTTCTTAAAATACAATGTAAATTGTCCTCTTATTTATTCTTAAAATTAGAATGCGGGGATTTATGGGTCAACTCATGTGACATCAGTTTTTTATTTGATGGGGCCATGTTTTCATCGCTGTCATTTAAGACTAGATATCTTGCCTTTTTTTCACCCCATGTGAATTGTGCACAAAAAACTAAAAAATAAATATAAATTTCATATTGGAAGGTGTGCGTCATTTATGTTCTTAATTTCTTGTTATTTTGCTATAATACAGTTTTTAGTATTTGCCTGCTCGGATTCTCGAGTCTGCCCATCACACATTCTGGATTTTCAACCAGGCGAAGCCTTCGTGGTCAGAAACATCGCTAACATGGTTCCTCCTTATGATACGGTATGTGATCTTTCAAACTCACTAAAATTTGATTAGTTTCCGTTGTAGAAAAATAAGAAAATTTATAGTCATTGATTTATTTAACTTAATATCCTGTCTATATATCTTAAGTCAAACCCATAAGCATCTCTCAAGCATAACTACACACTACTAACATGTTATCCAGCTCATGGTAGGCTATATGTGCCTTCTTTCCTAAATGAAAAAATCTTTTATATATTTTACAATATTGTTTATTTCCTCCAATATTGTTGTTTAAAATAATTTAGGATATATAATGATGCAATATGAGTCGGGACATAAGGGGGTACTTAGGATTGTGTATTTTCAATTTATATATATTTTTGAGCTATTTAAAAGTATGTATATTTAGTTGTGTATTTCGTTTTCATTTAAACACTTAAAACTGCATACTATATTTAAAAATGTTGATAAGTTAAATATACAAACCCAAATTTCCTCCAAGTTCATGGGTACGAGGATCTTTCTCTCCTCCAATTTTCTTGACACATCATCGATACATTGATCATCTATTTCAACCTTTTGTCATCTTTCAACTTAAAAAATTGTCTATCTTTCTGCCTTTCTATCTTTCTTCTGTTTGTTAATTATAAATGTCTGTGAGAAAGTAGCGTAACCAAATGACAAAGAAAGCCGCGGGGTGAGATTGGGGGGTTTTCACTTTTCACCATGGGGTGAGGGCCGCCACATCAACAGCCTGCAGGGTGAGCGGCTTCCATACCGCATGCTTTATGTCCAGAAATATTTTCTTTGGAGGTCCCTTTATTTTCCAAAATTGTTTATTAAACTGATATATAATGCAAAAGTTCAACAATCAGCCAATGCAGCCCCATATATTGTAATCTACGGTCAAAAGTTTGAAAGTATGTTTTGCAACGCTCTTTTACAAATTCAACGCCGATTGTGGAAAATGAGTTTTAAGTTACATTTATAAACGTTATTTATTTTCTTAATGAAAAATGTATTTATTTTTATTAAAAAAAGCTTTTTTTGCCCTCTTCACTTTGACAGGCTGACAGCAAACCAATGGTCCAACGATTCTCACCATCCTCTTTGGACGTTTTTGTTTCATTGACTATTATTCTAGATACTTATACATGATTAAACCATTTTTAATTTATGTTTCAATTAAAAAGTATAGGTATATTATGTCAAAATGCAGTATTCTATTCCTTTGTTTTTGGCTTCTACCTTTAGTAGTACTTATCATAATCATAATGTCAATAATTATATATAAAACAGTACTGTTTCTAATTTTAAAATTACAGTGCATACTTGAATAAAACTCTGTAGATAATTAATGATCGCATATACTCACTCAGTCACTTGCGATCAAACCAATTACCTCATTTTGTCCATTAATAAGAACATACCCAACTCCCAAGGCATTATAACATCTGAGAATTTTTTTCTTCAAAATTGTATTATTTAATTGAAATTCACGAGAGGGTTGTAGTTAATTAATATTATTATGGAAGTATAGTTATAAGAACCGCACTGGAGCTCGTGAGGCCCCCATCACGAGCACCTTAGCTCGTTACCATCATTGCGTTTGGTACGTGATGGGCTTGTGATTTAGTGGCCCGTCATGGTGGTAAGTACATGGTAACAAGGTTGTGTACTCGTTATTTCTTTTGTTGCAACCAATAAAATTTAAGATAAACAATTGTGTATGGATCTGACGATGGCAAAACTACTATGGAATGTTAGTGATTAGATAGTAATACTAATGTGACAATTAGTGATGACAATAATACGTGTTATGATTGCGTATATTCTTATGTAATTATATAGTTCTTGGTTAGCACATGCGATTAAAAAGTATTGAATTAATTACTTTAACATTTTTTTTTTATCTAATTTCCTTTTCCAATATATTTAAGATCGAGGATATGATTCATGCTGATAACAATACCTATAGCACTTAACATACACTTTAATTGAAGGGTGTTTTGTCATTTCATTAATTACCTATTTAAAATATTTAAGAGTATGGTAACACATAAGATAAATGCTACTAGCTGTAAGAACCATTTCCCTCATAATAAGAACCACAAAAATAGAAACAATCAACTCCGGGCTGAAAGGATAAGTGTTTTTCTTTTAACAGCAAACAATTTTATTAAAAACTTAGCTAGCAAGTTACTAGAAGGAGAGAAAAGGAAACATAGAGAGTTCAATAATTGTTGGATTTGATCATTTGCTTAGTTGATTCATCAAAATTCTTTCTTTTTGCAGATAAAACACTCTGGAGCTGGCGCGGCTATTGAATATGCAGTGTTGCATTTAAAGGTAAACCACAAAACTCCTTTCAGTTCTATAACTCAATTTTACATATTGATTACTCGTATTATTTTAAAAAATATTTAACTTGTTTTTTCATATATTCTTGTAGTATAAACATGATGATCATCTTTATTGAAATTAAAGAGGTGTTTGAAATTATATTTTGGGGCCTAGTTTTCTGTTTATTGTGCTTTGATCGAAGACCACAGTAATTTTTTAAGATTTCATTTTTCCATCATGTTAGTTAATAATTATTATTATTACTATGCTAAAAAAACATTAAAAAAAATAAACTAGTCTTACGTATAAATGCTAAAAAGTCAAAAAATAAACTAGTCTTAAGAGGGAGACATGCATGCCCACTTGGCCACTTTATTCTAGCTACAGTATAATTTTATTTAGTGGTAGTTGGGTTTCTTCTTTAGTAAAGCCGTAAAGGAGGTTTCTCTGGTGGATGAGGGAGGCAATTGGCAGACTCCCACTTTACAATACCTCTTTTTAGTCCCCACATATTGGAATATGCCATCATAGAATTTAAATATATGCCCTTAATTAGTCAAAGATAACTTATGGGCTAAAGCTAGGGAATCTAAATTAACGTCCATGTCTCAATTTTGTTTACAAATGTTAAAATAAGCCACCTACAAAGCAGTTTTTTTTTTTTTTGGTTTTCCTTTATCAAAGCTTAATTATATGCCTCTAGATAATAATTTGTTTGGAACTTTTGATTATGTATTTATCTTTGGGTCGTTAAGTTTGGTGGTGGTCCTGTGTGCTATTTGTTTTGAGCGAAGCTTTGAAAATGATGTTCGCTAGCTTTTATTATTTACATCCCATGTGGTCTGTTTTTTTGTCCATGATCGAGAGCTATATATGCTGCTACGGTCTTTTTCTTGTTGTTTTTACGGCAGGTCGTAATTAGGATATTTTATGGTTACGATCTTTGTAAAGTTTTTAGTATTTTTGCTAATAAAAATCTAGACTTTCATTTATGTTTTATACATCAGTTTACTTCTTTCTATTTTTCATAGATCTAATTTCCATATTTTTAATTATACACACACACACACGTTGCTCTCCAACGTACTGTAAAAACTATGATCTTTTATATATTGGTCTTTAGTACTAATATGATCCATTAACCAAAAGCCTAAATATTTACTGTTGGAGAAAACTAGAATTTTTTACATGTAATTTATCAAAACAAAAAAGGGCGTAAAGTAGTCTTTTTCGCATTTTGCATATTCCATCACTTATTTTCGAAGGATAAAAGAATGGGTTATCTTGACTTAAACGGTTCCTGTTACAATAATTGAGCCAAGCTCCACTCTTTTGATTATCCTTTTCTAAGGAGAAGACTTTCTTTATTGAAAAAGTAATCTTTTATTATTATTTAATTATCATGAGTTGTAGTCATCCCAGCAATTAGGAGATTGATCAATATTCAATTACTGTAACTTTTTATCTCTTATTTTGTTGATAATATTCTTTGACCCTACTATACCTTTGGATTAATGATTAAATGGTTTTTTTTTTTTTTTGTATTTTCTTAATATTGTTTTTTCTAAAGAAATTAAATGGTGATAATATTGTACTTTCAGGTGGAGAATATTGTAGTTATTGGACACAGCTGTTGTGGTGGGATTAAAGGGCTCATGTCCATCCCTGATGATGGAACCACTGCAAGGTATGTTGCTACATTTTTTTTACAACAAACATATATAATACATCAAACTTATAAAATATATACAACTCCATGATGTATTTTTGTTGTTTAGGGATATATAATAAATCAAATAATGCACATAATTGAGTAGGGTGTACCACGTACTGATGACAAATAACAATCCTTGAGATCTTTAACTAATCTCTAAAGGATTTGTCATCTGGTAGTGTTCATAGAACGTTGGAAGCATCTAAAGTACCTTTTAGTAGTAGCAGAGCCGTACGTAGAGGAAAAACAAAAATTTTGATATTATATATCACACGTAGTACTAAAATTGTTTTGCATATTAAATGGGCAGTGATTTCATAGAGCAATGGGTCAAAATCGGGTTGCCAGCCAAGACCAAGGTGAAAACAGATTGCAGCGATTTGGAATATTCCGATCTATGTACCAAGTGTGAGAAGGTATGTTCACATCTAACTTACCCAACTTATCATCATTTACAAAATAAATATACTAATAAACGATGTTTATCAATATTGGACAACGGGTCAAAACGGGTTATTTTAAGTACCAGCCAGGCACTCAAACTGGTTGGATTAAGTTGACCCGTTTGTAAGGATAATGGTTGAAAATACCCTATGTAATATGTACTTTAGTTGTATTAGCACATAAGTAATAAGAATTTATTATTGCATGGTTACAAGTCCCATAACTTATAAAAACTCAATAAAGAAGTCCATAGACTTTAGCTAACTTTTCTATTTTATCTATGTGATTTATTAAGAATAAAATATAAATTGATATCTTTTCATACCAAGAAGTTAAAATTGTCTTTTTTTTTTGGGGACCAAAATTCAACTTATTGTGCAACAAATGCAGGAGGCTGTGAATGTATCACTAGGGAACCTTTTGACATATCCTTTTGTGAGAGAAGCAATTGTGAACAAAAAGCTTTCACTAAAGGGAGGACACTATGATTTTGTGAAGGGATCTTTTGAACTTTGGAATCTTGATTTCGGCATTTCACCATCTCTCTTTTAATGAGTTTTCGCTTTCCATCAGTATCGATAATTTACTAGATGTCTTTTAAATAACTTATATGGCTTAAGAAGTCTTTGGAGTGCATCAAATTTGTAAATTTTTGTTGTCCTATATATATATATATGTGTCTCGAGTTTGGTTGTATTTGTTTTTAGTTTATTTTATATTTGAATAATTAATGTTGGTTTATGTGTAATACTCCATGCTTTAACCTTCTTCTTCTCCAACATACTTTTAATTGAAAAAAATGATATCAAATATGCCCGCACCTTTTATTTTTGTAATGTGCCTACCATTATTTCTTTTAATGATTCTTCACTTTCGATGACCATTTTATTGCTCGATCTGCAACTAGTACCACATTTGTATATTTGTATTGTTCCGTATATATGTCTGTTTTGGAGTTTGGTTGTGTCCCTATCTTTATTTTGATAGCTGCGGTTGGAGCAGAGAATCCATAGTGGAGGTCTATATATTAAACTCTAGCATATATACTTTAATTCTAGGTTACACCATTTATCTCATATATGCTAACCATAAGATAGGTTAGTCAAAGCCCCTAGATGATGGGTTAAAAGATAATGTTATCAAAATTGTGATCTTGATCGTACAATCTTACAACACAAAATTGGTCAGGATCGTATTGGGATCGTTAGGATGGTAGAATCGTAAGCAAGATCATAGTAGGATCATTCAACGATCCAATCCTACCAGATCTAGGCTTTTTATTTTTTGCGTCTTAATTAGTTTGTTACTTGATTTTTTATTAGTTATTACTTCTTGTCTTCCTATATTATAAAAGAATAAGCTTGTAAGTTGTACCTGATAACTTATAACCAAGTTGTAACGCCCCATTTTTTTAAATAAAATCATTCATCAGAGCAACCCAATCATTCATTCACATGAATTCAGTTACAAAATTTCATTCACATAGTATCTAAAGTTTCAATTGGTTTAAACGTCAAAACTCTTTAAGGAAGTAAATTGAGAAAAACATTATTCATTATGAGCTGCCGTCACTATCCTGGAGCTCCCTCACAGTCCTATCCTGAAATAAATAAAACAACAACAGTAAACATAAAGTTAGCGAGCATACAAATTTACACACCACACTAGGTATGTACAAGTTACCACAAAATATAAGTTCCGCTTTATAATATTCACATAATACCAATACAGTGCACTGACAACGATTTCACTTCTCAAATGACTACCTAAGGCACCCCAAGAGTTTTACGTCTCGTTAGGATCATAGTTGACTACCCAAGGCACCTTAGGGGTTTTACATAGTTTCTATGCCCAAGTTGTGTTTTCACTCAATTTACACAACCCTTATCTTCACTTCAACAATACACATAAGTTACACGTTCATAACACAATAACAGGTACATTCACACTAGAATAACGAGTAAGTTAGTGTAACTCACCTGATTATAGCTCAACTGATAATTAACAGTACAATGAATATACACGAGAGATTGCACCTAACGGTAGTCACCTACAATTAGGGTTTTCAAAATGTTAATAATTAACTAGAGTTATGTATTCCATTAACATCGACTCCTTATCAAAATTCTCAGATTCTAGTTGTCGACATGGTTGGCGATTCCTAAATAGTACTTGGCGATCCAACATGAATCACACTTGGCGATTTAGCATGTGAGTGTACTTGGCGATTCATATCTTGTACACTTGGCGTTCCAGACAACTCGAACCTACTTGGCGATTCAGCACTATACGTGCTTGGCGATTGAGGAGCTGAATGCTCAACTCACTTGATGATCCATTACAATTGATTTCACGATCCTAGAACACCCAGTCGACGGGTCTCAATTGAATCTCACTAAATACTTCACCAACTCACAAAATTTTTTCAATGCATTCTAATCATAATTTAACTAGAACCTACCAATTTAATTTCAATTCCATCAAGTTTTAGTGCATTAACTAGCCATTTATACCCTCGGCCCTTCACACCATTTGAACAATTCTAACACGGACAAAAACCCATTAAATCTCTAATCATCTAAAATGTATTATGCATACAAATGATAACAAAGTGTTGAGGATCCATACTTGATGATCTCACAATGATTTCCAACTGTTTTGATGCAAGATCGCCGACCTTCTCTTGAGTAGTTCACGGCTCACACACACACACACAGTTACACACACACTATGGAAATCGGCTGAGCTCTCACAAAATATTGGGGTTTGTGCCTTAATTGGGTTTAAATACCATTCCCACTTTTAAAATAACACTTTTAGTCCCTCACTTTGATATTATAACTCATTTGCCCGAAATAAAATAACGTCATTCAATCTTAGGGGCGGACCCAAGATTTGAAATGGGTGGTAGTAACGGACCTAAGATTTGAAATGGGTGGTAGCACCGTCTCGAAAAAGTCAGAATTTACACTATGCAAGATCGAAATTTACATTACGCTGATAAAATTAGCTGGTGTCCCATACCACCACTAACTTGGCTTTGGGTCCACCCGTATTCAATCTTATTACTAATAAAATGCTGTTGCATTATAAGTCACCGACAATTGTTGAGAGTACTTGAGTACTTAAATTAAAACACTAGGCAGTTGCTTTCTTGACACTTGCAATTATGCTATTTGCTATACTTTTATTTCTAAGTTCCACTGTTGGTGTTTATTTGTAGTTTCTTCAAATTTAAAGTTCAACTCTTCAATATACTTATTTAAGTGTATTGTATTTAGATGAGTACTTGTAATTTGTAAATTTTTATTCTTAGGTGTATCATATTCTATTGCGAATTGTTGAGTTAAACTTAAAAGCTTATAAAATATATTGGTATTAGATATGAACCAAAACCCCTTAAAAATATAAGATTTTAGTAGGATCTTACGATCTCGATTTAATCTTACAATCCCAATCTTGTGAGGATGAAAACAATCGTGGGTGGGATCCCGAGCTTAACAATCTTGGTTACAAAGTTACCTTTTTTTAATTTAAGATAGCACTAAGTGTAATATCTTGTGGTTCAATAAGACTACTTTATCATCGTACATACATATATGTTTAAAAAAACATGACCACAAACTTACTATATATAAAAGACTTACATTCTTTCTATTTATGAGTTGTGTTTAATAAAATTCATTTAAAAAACATAGTCCTGAAATTTTAATATTCAATCACAGGTGATTCAATATACAATCACATGTGAATTACGAAAAATTACAAAACTGCCACTCCGCCCAAATTTTTAAAATTTAATCTGGACCATTGATGACATTGATTCAAAGGTTAAAATTAGTCCCTTAGAATTATGAATTAATTATGGACTATATTGAACATTCTTTATCATATAATAACCGTAGATGATGAAAAAGAACTTGAATATTTATTCCTAAATTAATGTAGTGGATTAAAAGTTTG
>JAUEJL010072058.1:0-16464 GCA_032274825.1 Drosophyllum lusitanicum | reverse complement strand
TTCGTCTAACGATTAACGGTTTGTGAGATAATTAATTTTAAATAAATTAGAGGAGAGAGAAAGTGGGGACCAATAGTTAAAAAGTCATAAATGCTCCATTTCATAAAAATATATCAATTTTGATTATAATCTAAGATCTAATCTGGACCATTGAATTTTAAAATCTAATGGCTATAAATTGTCCCTCATGACTATAAATTAAATTAGGACTGTATTGAACATTTCTCTATGTTTTTAATAATCCTTTCAAGATTTTAACACAAAGAGGCTAGAGGGCTGGAGATATGAAAACTAGAATCACAAACCCCTATAATCCCTTATAAGCCCATTGCCGAACACACTCAAATCAATAAGGGAGTTGTCGATGTTCGATGAGTAAAGTCGATTGGTGAGAGCTATCAGCTATGGTGTTTTCTTTTCTCGATCCGCCAAAAAACATATGCAAAAAGTACACAAAAATTTGACAACATTCACCATGAATGCTACTAGTCATATTTATCATTTTCTTTAATTAAATATCTTGGAAACCATTTGGGTGATTAACAAAAAGGTAAAAAAGAATTCATTTTATCATAACTAGACAAGCTAACTACGCATTTATTTAGGGATCAATATGTAAGAAGTTTTAAAAACAGAGATTGCTAATGTAATTTCATATACTTAAAAAAAGAAGTGCTTCGAGACTGAATAAAAATATGTGACAATTAACAAACCTTGCCGTAATTTGCTATAAAAAAATTAAGCTATACCACCGGCTTATTCCCGAGTTAATTTAAAAAGAGGAAGGAAATGATTGCTAAAGAGCAAAAAAGGAACTATGTTCAAAGAAAGGAAAGAGTTGGGAGGGACTGAGAGAGACTATTTTACCATTTTTAGGCGGTGTTTGGTAGTGGGAAAAAGAAAAGGGAGAAAGAGAAATGGTGTAAATATCTTGTTTGGGAGCTGATGGGGGCGGAGAAATGGTTTCTCTCTTCATTTCCCTTTCCCGGTTTTCTTTGTTACCTCATTTCTCTCCATTTTATGGAGAAATCGTGAGAAATGACAGCGATGAAACTGTCGTCTGTTGCCGGCGATGAAACTGTCGTCTGTTGCGAGAAATGGCAGCGATGTGTTACCGGCGAGGCGGCCAACGCCGCAGCCGCAGCCGTCGTCGTCGTCGGTTGCGATAGAACCCTAATCACCGTCGTCGATTGAACTTCGTCGTCGTCGTCGATTGAACCCTAATTCGTCTCGTCTGTTGCGATAGAACCCTAGATCGTCGACGTCGGCGAGGTGGCTAACGCCGCAGCCGACGTCTGTTGCGATTGAAGCCTCGATCGTTTGTGGTTGCGATGTGTTTTCCGGCGATGTCTGTTGCGATGTCGTTGCGATGTCTGTTGCGATGTCGTCTTCGTCGCCGTCGTCTGTTGCGATGTCGTCGATGGAACCCTAATCGTTGTCCACCGTTGCGATTGACCCTACTATAGTTTTATGGCGATGATGAGTGTCCGGCGTCGGCATGGCGGCGTTGGCGTAGGCATGGCGGCGTTACCGCCGCCGCCGGCGAGCTTCCGGCGACCTGAGCCTAACATTTCTTGTTTTCATTTCTTGATGGTACCAAACTAGACATTTTTTACTCATTTCCATTTCTCACCCATTTCCATTTCTCCCCCATTTCCATTTCTAATTCTCCCATTTTCTTTTCCCTGTACCAAACATCCCCTTAAACTATTCAAAAGTAACGTTTAAATGTTAAATTAAATTGGGTTTATTTCTCCAAAATGTATCAATGTTAAATTAAACTATACCCCAAATGTTAATGTGTATCCACCTTTCAAAAATGTTATTGTGTATATTGAACTTTTAATTTGTTGTTATTATACGTATTTTGGTTACACATAAAAAAGCAAAAAAGGTATAAGTTTAGTATATACAATAGAAAGTTTAATACACAGAATAAGACATTTTTTGAAAGTTTGATACACACAATAATATTTTTGGAAGGTGGATACACATATTAAGATTTACGGTATAATTTAATTAAAGCTTAAAACTTTAAAGTTTAACTATATATAAAAAAGTAAAGTTTAAAGATTGAATAAAAAAACACATAAACGTTACGAATTAAATCATTTTTAAAGTTTTTTTAAAATAAAGTTATAAACTTATAATCCATTTCGATAAATCACATGATAAACTTATGAAATATTATTAAATAAGACTAGCTTACCTAATTTTATTCAAGATATGATTAGCTTCTAAAGTTGACTGGACGTAAATCATCTTGTTACGAGCATAAAAATGTTTGTACATAAAAATATACATACACGTGGATGTATACAGTTGTCATCTTACATTCTACAGCTAATTGCTCTTTGACTCTTGTACCAAATCTTTATCTTTTGAACCTACGCCGCTACGCGTTCGTTATTACTTATTATCAAATAAACAGTTTTATTTTTCTTCCTACTAAATCTTCGTATTTCATGGTGGTATCAGTTAAATTTGGATACATTGAAATTCAGTAATTATTTTTATTATATTATTTTAGCTTTTAATACGTGTCTTGACATAGTTTTTTAAAAACATAGATAGAAAAATATATTCAAATGTTATAAAACATCTTTTATTCAACACTTGGAATTAGAGTCGACGGCGTAATGGGTAATCCTCCATCATCTACTTGTTTATGTTTGTAAAGCCACTCTGCTGGTCCCATTAGAAGTTCATATATTCATGATTTGCATGACACGTATGATGATTCATTTCTTAAATATGCCATACAACTATGTATATAGAACTCTTTAGATTTATGATTTTGTAACTTAATTAGATTGTTTCATGAGTTTTCAGAACATTTTGGGTTAAAGAATGATAAAAAAGATTCATAAACACATAAAAATACATCAAATACCACGAGAATTAAATGCAATTTTATTTTTTGTAGCGTTGTTTTATCCTTATTAGATGAGGATGTCATGGAATTTGAGTAGTTATGTGCTCAATGCTGGTAGAAAACGAGATCGGAAGTTCACGTCGAAAGAGAAAAAACACCGACGGTACGTATTAAAGATCGAGATGGTGTTTGAGAACGTTTGGTGTAAGGCTATTTTAGTGGCACCCGGACTTACCATCCGAACATGTTTAAAAGGAAATCTCGAATGAGTAAAGAATTTTTTCTCCGAATAGTTGAAAGCATCTCTACTTCTCAGAATAACATACTCCCTAACACTTTAAATAATAAATATTCCCCAACAACGATCAATTGTGTGGGGAAAATTTCTTTTACTATTCTTCAACAATGGACTGATGTCATATGTCAATTAGCGTACACCCACTGCTTCAGACACTTTTGATAAGTATCTACAAATGGCTGAAGGGACGTAAGCTAGAAGGTTAGAACTTTTGTTCAAATGAGTATCCAATTTATATTTGGAGGAATAACTAAGAGAACCAACTTACAATAACATCTAACATTTATATACTAAACACAAGGAGATTCACTGGCTTCATAGAATGCTTGGAAGAATTGAATGTATGCATTGCGTTAGACAGGATTGTTCATTTGTGCGAATATATGGGAAGGTGAATACACAAAAGGCAATCCTAATATCTAACGATCATGCTTAAAGTAGTTATGCCATAATATTTGTAGATCTGGTATACTTTTTTTGGTGATGTGAGATTGAACAATGACATCAATGTAAAACAAAAATTGATGCTGGTGTAGTAATCAGTAATGATAATTATTACTACAGAGGCTTATTAATAGAATTATTAATACTAACATGATAGTTAGTGTTGTCATTTATTACTGCACCCACTCTTATACAGTGTTGTCAAGAAAAACAATAGCCTTTTTATAAGTATGTTAATAATATATAAAGTAAAAACTTCATTTTCTCCTTTACTAGACTTGGTGTAAATAAAACCACATATGTACTTTGATGACTTATAAAACATTTTTTAAATATTAATAGCCAGGTTTAATAAAAAAAATTGCTAGAAAAAAAGGCTGTATTAGCACAAGCATGCTTAATGTGATTATTGATTAATCAACTTGTAAATCATTTCATTTAGATGTACATAGAAAATTAACCCTCATCTTCAACTAGGATTATTTATTTGTGTATTCAGTTGGGCCCATCACTTGGATCTTCTTTTATATGAGAATTGGGCTGGGCTAATCTATGTGTTTTAAAACCAAAAAGAAAAACAATGTTAAAAGTAAATATAAAGTTATAACACTTTTACTCTTCAAGTCTTCAATGAAATACACAGAAATAGCAACAAGGTTTAATGAAATTTTGAATAAATCACTTTCAATATTCAAATAATTAATTAAAAAATAGTGAACAAATTGACTCTCAGAACTACTGCTACAAACAAATGAATGAGTCTACCCCTCAAATGTCTAGATAAAAAATATGACCCTTTTCTAAACAAATATCTATCTATCTGCAACAAATGAATGAAAGAATGATCTAATGACATTTTTTACCCCTACAAAGAATTGTTAACTTTATACCAAAGTCTACATTATGGTTGCTGCTGCTGCTGCTGGTATGATGATGAAGTTCCCGCGATATCCATCGGAGTCCACGCCGACACGGTGTAAAGAGGCTGATCAGACCATGTTAGAGTAATTCCCGTGGCAGCACCACCATCGGACCGCCTCTTTTCGACTTTGAATGAGTTTGGACCATATGGATGTTGGTACATTTTCAGTATCATTTGGCTCTGAAGAAACTCCCTCTCGTTGATCTCTGCGTTTCTGAACCCGCCTAACTCGACAATTGACTTCCACCAGAGATCGAACTCCACGTGCCTCTCGAATCTTTCTAGCCCTTCGCATGCGATTATGTTTCTAATCTCACGTCCGAATGATTCCTCTATCTTTATACGATTACTATTTTGTAATGGAAAAACAGAATCGATACAATCGAAGATAGCAGAATAAAACTTCAATGAATTCGAAACTCTCCTTTCCAAAATGCTGTCGTTATGCTCCGATTCTTGCTCTGCCACCACTACGATGCTCGGGTTTGTGCTTCGAATAAGCCCGAAGAAATCTTTAAGCGCTCCACCAGTGCCATCATACAACATTTTGTGAAGCTGCAAGAGACAGTTTATACCAACAGTTTCTCCTTCTTTAACATGAAGCATCCACAACCTCACATCCTCTAATCTATCAACAACTGGATGAAATTCAAATTCTAGATTTAGAGACTCTGCAAACCCTGAAAGTCGAGCCCCAGTCTCGAGAAGATCCTGTTTTGATTCACCAATACCAGTGATTCTAACATGACTTGGTGGGTTGTTTCTTGAGGCTAAACTTTGAAAAAAGCTTGGCCATTGCAGGCCTTGTTTGATGTCGAAATCGATAATGTGAACTCTGTCTTTCCCTTCGAATGATCTTAGCAGAATCTCATTGGATGTGAAATGAATGAATTTGGGAATAGGGGTTGCTTGATTCAGGAGACGTAAAGCGGTTCCATTCTCTTCTTCAATCTGATTAAGCTCTCGTGGGGTCGAAATTTGGAAAATGTTTGGCCAAATTCTGGAAACCCTTAGAGCTAAAGCTTCGGTGTAATATGCAGCAAGTCTGGAGATAGAAGAATCGCCTCTAGGAGATGCTAATTCGCCTAATTTAGAGATAAAATGGTTAATGGCAGGTATGTTCTTCAGGGAAATGGCTTCCAAACAAGCTAAAAGCAAACTTATGAGCTCAAATCCTGCTTCTTCATCATGGGTTTGGTTCCCAATTGCTAAAAGATCCAAACTTTGGTTCGGGTTTGGTGCTCCCACGCCATTCGTGCCACCTTCTTGTGGATCAAGATTCAAACTTTGATGACTTTCTGGTGAACTGCTTCTTGAACCTGACCCAGATGATGTTTCCTTCACAACTCGTTGTCTACTGCTTGAAGCAACACCCTTTTCGCCTGCATCAGCTAATTCATTCACAAAACTCCATGGACTGTTTCTTAAATTGGGCGAAATCACATTGCTTGGAGATAATGAAAATGGAAGTGAAGCAACAGGATACCAAAAATTCCCACTACCCAATTGACCTAAACTCAAATTCTCTTCATTCTCATCAAATTCTTCGACTTTATTGCAACCCCGTTTTCTTTTAGCACGAAAAGACTCGTCTTGTTCATCTTCATAAAGTCTTTTCAATCCCTTGTTACTGCTCTCCCAAATCTCATTTCTTTTTTCTACCACATTGTGCTTAAGTGAGCAGCTGCTGGTTCGGGCTTCTATCGGGTTGTTGTCAACTGAAAGGCTGCTAACAGGCCTAACGGTCTGGGCTCGGGTTGAGTCTTTTCTTGGAAAGTTAGCATTACATGGTAAATCCAATCTTTGTGTGCTCATTGAAGGGAAATGACAAGCTTGAAACTGTGCAGATGGTTTAGTATGCCTTGGAGACAACAATGTGGAAGAACACCCAGCCAACATTCTTTAAGCACTTCCAAAGCTCTTAACTTTTCGCTAGGTATATTACGTATAATTCGAGTCAATAAATTTAAATTTTGTTTTTCGATCAAGATTGTAAAGAGAAATCAACAGAGTGTGTGTATGTGTGTGTGAATTTTTTTTCAAGAAATCAGGTTTTAAAAAAATGGAATCCAACGTCAAAACAATTTATAAAAATTTTTGTGTGTGTGTGTAATAATTTTTATGTGCAATAAAGAATAACAATGTATACGATCAACTGAAAAGAATCAAAGAATTTGCTGTAAGTAAATTCAAAAAATTACCTCAAAATGATCATCGGATTCCGAAAATTATCTACGAAGAAGACGCTTACCATGAATGCAATTCAACCTCCATAACCTGATCAAACCCAGAGCTTAAAAAAGATCGAGAATTTAAACAACACATTCCACCTTTTGAGACATTCAAGAACTCCATACTAATCTTTACCAAAATCCCACAAAAGTTTTATAAAAAATTCAAAGAAATGAAACAAAATCAAACAGTTTTCCCCCTTCCATGAAGAACCCTAACATAAAAACATGAAATTCAAGAACACTTCAAACCCTAACCAAAAACAAATCAAAAAAACAAACAAACCAATGTAAAAATCATGAATTTATGAATGTCTAAGAAAATTAACCCACCATTTGAATCGAAAACCCCCCCGTTAATCACTCCTCTCCTCTCACTCTCACTCTCACCTATACGCAACAGTGCCACTACCCAAAAAAATTCACGCAGAGATATAAGTTTGTTCTTATATAAATCAGAAAATAATGTGTTATTTTTCTTTGATGTTGTCAGAGGGATGCGGTGGTTTTTGACCGTATGATGGAGATCGGACGGTGGAGAGGTGATAGTGGGGGATTATATGACCGTTGTGGGGTGGTGAAATATGACCGTTGGGTGTACGGAAAGTAAAGGTGGTGGGGGAGTGGTTCGAGTTTCTTTTGGTGAAGTGCACGTAGGTGTTGTCACGTGCTTGTCTCCTGGCACCCGTTTGAATTGACCGTTGGTAAACAAAGAAAAAACACACGGCATGTGTCCCGACATATATTGATTAATATTAACTTCATTAAATATTAATAATAATAAATGCTAAGCATTAATAAAAAATAAAAGAAATGATAATAGATGACGTTAACACTTAAATCTGTAGTGGAAGTAGGGATGAGCATGCGACCCGATAGACCGAAAAACCAACGAACCGGACAGAACCAGACCGAGACCAGTCTGGACTGGGACTGGTCAGTCCAGTCTTCGGTCCTTGTTTTTTTTATAGATTTCGGGTTTTGGTCCGGTCCAGTTTTATTTAATATAGTGTATAAAACAACCAATAGACCGAAAAAACCGACTAACAGGACCTGACCGGACCGGGACTGATTGGTACGGTCTTTGGTCCTAGTTTTTTATAGATTTCGGGTTTCGGTCCGGTCCGGTTTTTGAACCGATCTAACCCTTAAGTGGAAGTGTTAATACGAGGTTGAGTGCAGACATGGTATCATAATACGAAGAGACATAATTGTATTTCTTTTACAAGATATCGATCATTATTATTACAATTAAGACAATAAGGTCAAATATTTATTGGTATGAATAAAAACAATTTAAAATAGTTTGAATCGTTAAATTAAAATTTTGGTTAAATATGATATTTTGGAATGTTATAAATGGTTAATATGATATTTATAAATTAGGGTGGACAAATATAATATTTTAAGATTTAAAAACGGTATATATGAAATTTCTCTTATAAATTTGTGTCAATTTTGACTTAGAAAGTAAAAACTAAAATTCCAAATTTGATTAAATGGATGGTTAACACATGGACTAAGGAATGACAACTACCCATTTATATATGCTTTTTGTTGTTTAGTATGTATATATTTACCATTACATATGGTTTGAATCATAGACGCAGTTGTAGTGACTAAAACATGCAATGTAGCTACATCTTTAATCTTATTTGAAACCTACGGTATCGATCAATATATGTGCTTTTTAGTGACATATTTTCTAAGAAAGCAAACAGAGAAATAAAAGATTCACAGTTAATATATGAAATTACATAACTCAGAATAAAATATCAACACAATCACACATGGAGCAAATACTGATAATTAAGGAGGCATATACTAAG
The DNA here is from genome assembly GCA_032274825.1 of Drosophyllum lusitanicum. Classification (NCBI taxonomy): domain Eukaryota; kingdom Viridiplantae; phylum Streptophyta; class Magnoliopsida; order Caryophyllales; family Drosophyllaceae; genus Drosophyllum; species Drosophyllum lusitanicum. The sequence continues at coordinate 7,865 of JAUEJL010072058.1, read as the reverse complement.
CAATAGAATGCCTGCTGTGACAAATGTACAATCACACATGATTATCAAGAAAATATTTATGGAGCCAATCTTCCTCCCTCAACTAATAATTTACCCTCTAAATAACACAACTCCCTTAATTAATCAAGGGTCCGGGGAACACCCATTAAAGTTTATATTTGTTGTTTTGTAAAGAGAGGAAAAAAAATAAAAGAGACAGAAAGATGCACCAAATTATTTTATTGTCTTGTTAAAGCACTCTCTCCACATTGTATTGTGGTTAAGGAGACCCCAATGCAATTTCTTGAAGATAAATATGATACAGCATAAAAAGATACAAAAGCAAACAACCTCATATGTTATTTCAATGGCTACATATGATTATGAACAAGGATAGATATCATTGAAACTTTACAACAATGACATATATAACAATTAACAGAGAAGACCTAAACAAGAGCTTTGTTGGATAGTAGAAAAGTAACTACACAGTGAAATACTATGATTAGTTTCCTTCTTCATTTAATCGAAAACAGTGAACAGAGAAACACATAAACATGCCCATTTATTATATACATATACAGATAAATACATTATCAAAGAAAGCAAACAAAGTAGAGAAACCTAATCGATAAAGATAGAGATTTACCTTGCTGTGAGTGGGAGATCGCCACCGATGGATGTCGCAGCCCCTGGAGGAGGTGTGAAAGAGAGATGCAGTTGCGTCTGGAGGAATCAAACGAAAGCAATCGCTTATGAAGGAATCGAATATGTGAAGGAGTTGAAGGCATGAAGGAAGGCGATGAAGAGGACGATGCGTCTGGAGGACTCGATAAAAAGGAACGGTCGAATGGAGGCATGCATGGAATTCTCCGTGTTTTTGTTTTTTTTCTCCCAGAAAATTAGAAACTGAATTCTCTCAATTTCTTCACTTTTGATAGGGAAAAAAATAGAGAATTGAAATTAACCATTTCTCATTTTCTAATTTCCAATTGTAACCAAACAAGATATTTAAATTGGAAATAAAACAATTTTTTTTATTATTCGAAGAGGTGTTTTTTGACAACTTGTTTTTTCGAATTCGCACCTTTTGATCCATTAACTATAGTGTTATACCCGTGCGGTGTTCGGGTACGTAAATAAAACATTTATATTTAATACTTTTCATACATACTTTTAAAAAATATATATAAAATAATATTATACGTGATAGAACACTATCCCGACATTGTAAAGACACCGTCATAATATTATTGTTGATGTTATGATATAAAGTGCTTACTTTTATTAGCCAATTATATATTTGAATATGTAAAATCGTAAACTAAATTTATTAAAAATTAAATAATAATGACATCAATCTAAGTATACTCAGATTAGATCACATAAAATTAGGATCTTAAAATAGAATATATTTTGTTTATACATACGTAAATTGTTTAAGTGTAATTTATTATTTAATTAAATATAACTTGTTTAACACCCTGTGTATAAATGCAGAGATAATTAAATTTAATTTTAAATATTTCTGTATAGTAAAACAATTGTAAAACATGTCAAAAGTATAAATAAATAATTAAACTATACATATATCGATAACAAATACCTCGTATATAAGTAATATCACAAAATAAAATAACAAATCACGGTAAAAAATAAAAATAACAAAGAAAGAAGGTACTTGAAGTAATATGTTATGACACCATTTTTGAAATGATTCCCAAAATAAAATAGTATCACAAATCGGATAATGAAAATTGAATGTATTAATTTAATCAAATTGGTTTACGTGTTTACATAAATAGCCACAAAAAATGTATATATTAAATGATTTAAATATATTTTAGTTGAAATATTTTAGTCTTAATAAATTAAATTAGCTAAAAATGAAAATCTTAAACAATATGCAAAGATTAAGGTTTTTGACGTAAAATAATTAATTCTAAAGGCGTTTGAAAAAAATAAAGAGATATGATTGAAATAAAAAATTCTAAAAATAGGATGATAACATCATGATCCTATTCTTTTTATATGGACTAAAGATTAAAGATTGAAAACATAAGATTACACTAAATTCAAATATCCACGTAATAACAACCTTAATTTTATGTATAAAATTGTTAGTTAAAACAATAAGAAAACTTAGAGAAATAAAATCTTTATGTAAAATTTTAAGTTGTAAGGGTAGTTACAAACCCACTGACATGAAGGTTGTTTCATTTCCAGTAACTATGTAGAGTTATAGTTTCTATACGCTTAATTACTAACCAACTATTCATCAATTTTAAAGAGCCCTAAAGTGGTAGTGGTAGTGGTAGTGTTAGTTTTCTAAACAACTTAATGTCACTAACCAACGGTTTTAAAAGACCTACTAAGTAGTTATCAAACATATAAATTTTATAGTAATACGACAAACTTTTAAAAAATAGTATATTTTTAATTCTTTTTATCGAAAGACCAAGAAATCAGTGATTATATCGACTATATTATATAGAAGGAATGAATTTGAAAAACAAATAAAATATCCAAAAATTACCTACCCGTTGAGGAGAATTTCACTCATGCCCTTACAAACTTTGCTAATTACATATATATCCTTCTAAACTTCTAAATTATATCAATATCCTTGCAAAACTTTTAATCTCTCATGTATGTCGATAGACCTATTTTATTTATTTTAATCTCCCAGGGCTCCAAGCAAAGGAAAAACATAGATGAAAATGTAGCCCTAAAATACCGAATTTTTAATTGATAAATAATATAGAAATAGAGATTGACTACCTTGTTTATAGTTCAGTAGCTTGCTATCTTGGACGCTCTCACAAACCACTTGCCATCTCATTTCATGTATGAGATCATGCATATGTGGCCTATTTTCTGAAACAGTTAAGAACCCTAACGGTCCATTTGATTTGCGGAATGAATATGCAAGAATTGAAATTTGATTAAGGAATTGGAATTCGTGAAAAACTATATCTTGTTTGGTTAAAGATTGGAATTGGAGTTTAATAAAAAAATAAATTAATTCAATATGTATTAAACAAAATAATGTAGTAATTGCAAATGAAAAGGAGAAAGGAATCACAAATTAGAAATTATGTAGTAATTGCAAATGAGTAAAGACTTGTAATCAATCACAAACTAGTTGATAGGTAGCAATCACAAATTAGACATATTACATTGAATCACAAATTGCAAGGTTGAGGGAATTGCAAATTGAGCCTTGACTACCGAATCGCAAATTGAGTAAACATAACATCAATCTTAGATCAAGTATATTAATCCGGATAGTAAATTAGTCATCTTATGTTTATATAAGTGCAATCGCAAGTTGATATCTCGAAGGGATTGCAAATTGGTTTGTGGGTTGGGTTGAATCACAAAATGGACTAGAAATGCAAATCGCAAATTGGGCCTTATGGCCCAATCGCAAAATAAGCCTAGTGTTGGAATCTCAAAATGGGATTGAGATCCGAATCACAAACTTGGCTTATATTGGAATCGCAAAATAGGCCAATCAGGCCAAATAACAATTTGGGCCGGGGAAACCCAACCGTAAAATTAACCTTATAGTTGAATCACAAATTATGTGATTTAGTATGAGATGGCGAGGGCTTATGTGATGCAACTGTCAATGTATGTCTTTGCCAGTAGTTGACTTAATTTCTGGATACTTGTGACGTTTATCGTAGCTATCACTTAGACTACTAATCAGGTAAGTTTCACTATCTCTTATCTTATGATGTATTTATATATATGTGGTGTTTATATATACATGTTATGTGTTATTTGATGTGATGTCTGTTTACTTGTAAATCTGATAACCGAGGGGTTTATCTTATACCTATGGCATCAAGGTCGAGTGGACTAACTTGATGGGTGTCTTTGGATATCGTGGCCGAGGGGGCCTTATGTGCAGTTACTTGGTACTGTGTGATAATAATAAGGTGTGGGAGATGTGTTGCTCACTAAACTTCTAGCTTACCCGTTGTTTAATTCTTTTCATGTCGTCAGGCAAGGACAAGGGCAATGCACCAGCATGATAGAGAATTGAAGCCTTTCGATTTAATATTTTATTTAAACATTTATTTTATATAGCTTCAACTACTGAGATTTCATATTTATTCATTTGGATGATGTTATAATAATATTATTTTATATTGAATGAATGACTATCGATTGGTTGGTGAATTTAATATTAAAAACACAATTTGGGGCGTTACAACCCCATCCCATCTACCTACTATACCCGACATTTACTCCACCTTACCTACATCACCCTACCCCTACCTATACACTCACCCCACTCTACCATAGGGTAAGGTAGGGCATAAGGTAAAAGTAGGGGTAGGGTAGGGTGAGGTGGCCTGGGTTAGAGTAAGGGTGGGGTAGGAGACAACAATTATGTTTTAAGATTCCTTATGAATTTGAAAAAGTTCCATCTATTTGTAAAAGGAATTCCTAATTCTTTGATTTAAGGAGTTTATTGGAATGATCAAATTCCATTTCATCAATTCTATGAAACAAACACCTCTTATAATTTCGGAATTTTCAATTACAATTCCAACAAATTCCTTCCATTTCATATGAACCAAACGCCCCTTATGTCTAATAGTTGTTGGTTTTATACCAAAATTTCCTATTTAAGTAACATTTAGTGGTTAAGAGATTCAAACAACATATGAAAATATGAAAGTAAAGTTAATAAGCAAGTTTGCGATCTTTAAGAAAGAAGCAATAAAACGTGAGAAGTAAGCAAATGCTTCACCAACTTCAATTAACTAATTACATCCTTCAAAAAGAGCACTAGAAGCGGCATTCAATAGTATTTCGGGGCCACCCACCGTGTTCAACCTTCCAGTTCCAATATTAAGAAGAGGTAACTGATTGTTTATTTATTTGTTGGCTTGATTCCACCACATCTTCTTTGTACACAATCTGTGCCCCAATTCTTGCGACGCTAGGAAAAACTGCCCAATTTTCTAATCGAATGGTTAGATTACCTTCAATGATACGAGACCAATCTTCACATCCACAATCATCATCATCATCATCTTGAATATGATGCATATTCTCCAACAAACTCAATGGTACATAGCTCATCCACACACCCTCACTCTCATCATTCACAAATGTTTCGTCTATGGATCTATCAAAACAATCTTTCTCCAACTTTGGAACCGACATTCCGCCATTTTCAAATCTGAAATAAATAGAAGGAAATGACTGTTTCTCCTCCCTAAACTCTACACATATTGCAAACCCTATGATTTCAGTTTGCCATTTGAAAGGTAACTTCAATGCTATGCTGATCCCATTTTGTTGTTCTTTGAACCAGCTTGGAATCTTGCTCCCAGGAATAGCGATACTTAAACAACCATCCATAGTAGCCCATTTCTATATTTATTCAACAAAACACATGAATGGTTAAATAAGCACCTAGCTACCTGGTGAATATAAAAAATATTGTAGATCTAAGAAATACAAAAATTTAGTTTGGAAAACTAGCTAGTGTTTTAATTCAAAATCACGATGTCAACTGAGTTTATAATTAAGATAAGTTAAGATAGGTGATGGAGATTAGTGACCTTGAGGAAAGATTGCTTCAACATCTTATCAAGGTATCTTTCATTTTGCTTATCCACTAGCAGTTTCTTGCAACCATAGAGGTCTATCTTATACAACCATTCATACTCTTTTGATAGATCTTCAATCACTGCCAGTGAAATGCAATTGCGTGCTTCTAATACTTGTATCCCGAATGGGAGCCCTCGCAGAACTTTAAGTTGTTTACAACCACTCAAGAAGAGGTGTCTAAGACAAGAAAGGCGGGAGATGCTCGTAGGTAACTGCATTAACTTTGAGTTGAAACTTAGATTTAATGCTTCCAAGGAAGAAAATCCATCAATATTTATGGGCAAGTCTTGATCTCTGACCTCCAACACACTGAGATCTAATTTTCTCAAGGAAGACAAGTTTGTCAAATCAAGAGAAAAAGATTTTGTTTTTTCTACGTGAACCTCTTCTATGTTTCTCGTGCTTCTAAACTTGTCTGGACATTTCTGTCGTAGTGAGCAACCTCTAAAACTAAGGGTCGTCAGAGACTTCAGCTCACAAATAGATTCTGGAATGTTTTTAAGATTCTTACACCATGAGAGGTTCAAGATGCTTAAATTAAAGACATTTCTAATTGAGGATGGTAATTCTTTTAAACGAGAGCAGTCCTCAACGTCTAAATGAGATAGTTTAACCATACATGGTGAAAGTTCCGGTAATCTTTTAAGAGAAACACAACCATGTAGAATGAGAGTCTCCAAGGATTCCATCTCAAACCTGGACGGAAGACACCTGAGTTTCTTGCAATAACTCACTTTCAAATAAACAAGCCTTTTAAGAAATCCAAGAGACTCATGAACCTCCACCAAATTCTCACAATCTAACAAAGTCAGTCTCTCAATGTTTGGAGCCCCTGAGACATTTGGAAACCTTGAGAGGCTGTCCATTTTCTTAAGTTGAATGAATTTCAAGTTCTGCATAATCTGAAAATAGAAAACAGATATAAACAATATTATCATCATCATTACTCAGAGATAAACACCAGCACACATGTTGTAATTGATCTATGTAAATGTATTGGCACGACAATTACGTATGAACTTCGTGTTAGGATATGACTCGAGTTTAGCGGTACGATTGAAACTAGAAATTAATTAAAAAATGAGAAGCTCGACGTTAATGTAAATTGCCGGGTTTTGAATTAATTAATTCAAAAGTTGGTGAAATTCAAAACTTGAATTTTCATATCTCTTGTATGAGATACGGCCGATTTTATTTATTCAAAATTTGGTGCTTATCATTGCTTAATCGAATTAAATTAGGATTAGGATTTCTAGTTTGTTTTAGTTATAAATATCGTAGCTAGGGTTCAGTCATATGTACATAAAAACATTCAAACTACGTTATATTCTCGTGTTTGTTTATCTTGTTTGTTATCTGCATTCTTTTAACACTTGGAGGGTGTCTTGGTCCTTATACTTCGTTTCCAGGAAATTGCTTTTATCTACTAAATACCTTTTGCCCCTTCCATAAATGTTTAATTTTGGCATAATGCATGTGAAGCCCAACAAGCTTAGACATGTTTGCTACAGGTAGAGAAGAAAAAGGGTAATCAACCCAACACAGCCATCGCAATTCATGAGGAATCAAGGTAGGCTCACGACAAATGAAATTCCCTTTAACATCAAGTAACCGAAGATTCTTCATGAGTTTAAAAACATTGGCATTACAATCTTTGTGATGGAAAACATTGTGCTGCCACCAGTTCAATATGGGTCCTCTTAATCCATGTGTCTGCAACAAAAAACGAAGCATAGATGATAATGGAGTCCTAAAAAGCTGACTTTTTAATTGATTAACTTTTATAGACAGGTTCACTACCTCCCAGAATGTACTCAGATTTGCACTTGGATTTACTATGCCTTCAATTAATTCAAGTTTCTACAAGAAACAAAAACATAGATGAAAATATAGTCCTAAAAACTGAATTTGTAATTGATTGGCTTTCATAAATAGCGAGAGGTTTAATACCTTGTTTTCGAATATGATATCATGTATTTTTTTAGAAGTCCGTAGCCTGCTATCCGGGGCACTTTGGCTAACAACTTGCCAACCCATTTCTTCTATGAGATCATGCATACCTAGCCTATTTTTTGAAACGGTTATAAGAGATTTTTCAATAAGGACTCTAAGTCCTATCCCTACGAAAAAATCAAAGCTATCGAGTACTATAGTTACATAATCTACTTCTCTACCCTTGAAGAAAACTACTATGTCTAAAAATATCTTTTTCTCGGACTCTTCCAATCCATCAAAACTTAACCTTAGTG
>JAUEJL010072047.1:0-16465 GCA_032274825.1 Drosophyllum lusitanicum | reverse complement strand
GATTAACGGTTTGTGAGATAATTAATTTTAAATAAATTAGAGGAGAGAGAAAGTGGGGACCAATAGTTAAAAAGTCAGAAATGTCCTCCTTCATACAAATATATCAATTTTGATTATAATCTAAGATTGAATCTGGATCATTGAAACTTAAAATATAATGGCTATAAATTATTTCTCAGGACTATAAATTAAATTAGAACTGTATTGAACATTTCTCAAATAAATATACTTTAAATGTATAGAAGACATAATTTTAATTACGATAAAAAAATTAGTAGGATAAGGTTTTAGAATTATATAGTAAACTGAATTTTTTTTAGATATAGATTTGTCAAATTTTTATTATTTTGACTTCAAAAAGTCAAAATTGATTTATTAATTTTAAGTAAATCAATGGTCAAGATTAATTGTTTTGTTTAATTAATGGTTAGGATCGTATAATAAATGTTTTCTCAATTAGTCTTTTATTTATATCGGAAGATATGCCAAAATATAACATTCTTATAACTGGATGGCTAAAAATGTAATTAACTGAATTGTCAAAATTCAATAATTACACAATTTTAAAAAGTCTTAACAATTTGAAGGAAAAAATGTTAAATGTTTAAAGATTATAGATCAAATATTAATAATGCAGTTTGAAATTTTTGATATTTGAATTGCTTTGAGTGGTGATGATTATGTATTTATGTCGAAACTCATTTCTACTTTATAGTATGCCATTTTTTAACATTCAAAAAAATGCAGGTTGAAAATTTAATCAGACTGACCGGATCAATAAATCCAACTAAAAACTGGATCCGAAACCAACTTTCAAAAACAAATTGTTTGATGTCATCGTATGTTACTTTTTTTTTTTTGAGATTTGACAGATTTATTAAGAAAACTTATAATTAAGTTTAGTTAATTTAATTATAAAATGTAATTGTTTTTAGGGTAAAATATGTGAAAATATAAAAAACTTTACCAATATTATCATAGTATGCAATTAACTTTATTTTTTACCTAAAAATGCATACAACTTACAAATTTGGTTCACTGTATACAATTGGTAACCTGATTACCAGGTTACCAGTTGTATATAATGAACCAAATTTGAAAGTTGTTTATATTTTTAGGTACCAAAGTTTTTTTATTTGTTGTCAAGTTACCGGTAAGTTACCTATTGTCATAAGTAACTTGCATATAATGAACCAAATTTATAAGTTGTATGTATTTTTAAGTTCAAAATAAAGTTGATTGCATAGAACGATAATATAGATATAATTTATTGTATTTTCGTACAATTTGACGTTGTTTTTAATTTTTTAAGTTTACATCAACGCTTAGATATACTTGTAAATGTTTTTATTTCTTTTTAGTTTTTTATTTAATGCTTTTATTTTTATTTATTATACGTCGTAAATTCATCCCGGGGAGATCGCATATACCCTATCGTTACGAAGAGCCATCTAACCGTAACCGCCAGATGTCCCACACGCGATCACATCGTAGAGATCCAACGGTGAGGATTTATCCCTGCCATAATCTGAAAACTAGGGTTTTCTCTCTCGTATATATAGCCTGTGCAGTTTCTCCTCGGTCGGTGCAGTGCAGTTCCGTCTGCTCTCCCGAAAATAAAAAAAACAAAACAAATTTCGTTCTATTCCTCATCGTCGACGCTGATCTCCGACGATTTATCCAATTTTGTCATCCCGGAAAAAATCCGTACAATTTTGCTTTTACCGTGTGGTTAAGGTGTTAGTTTTGATTCGGTTAATTAGTGTTCAAAGAGAAAAGAGAGAAAAATGGCGCAGATTCAGGTGCAGCCTCCTCCGGTGACTGGTGCGGCACCGACGACGGTCAATGCTGGTGTTGCCGCTACGGCTGTTGCTGGCGGTGCGATGGCTGCGGCTGCGGCAGTCGTCGCGGCGGGTGGTAACCAATCTTTTGTGACGACGTCGCTTTACGTCGGGGACCTTGAGTTTGGCGTCACTGATTCACAGTTGTACGATCTATTCAATCAGGTTGGACAGGTAGTTTCGGTCAGGGTTTGTAGGGATTTAAGCACTCGGCGATCCCTTGGTTATGGTTACGTTAACTACAGCAATCCTAATGATGGTTAGTATGCAATTTTATTTTTAAATTAGTTTAGATTAATTCTATGACACTGACACAACGTAACCGATAATAATTGTTAATAGTTGATAGCAGATATTGATTTTGTCGTGGACTGACCAATGCAACGTAACCGATCATTATTATATTCTTATTCTTATTTTCTTGTGGGGATTTTCATGTCTATGTCTCTGGTTTTTAATCCCTGTAATTGTGTAATCCTACAGTCCAACGCACTGCATAAATCTAGAAAAAAAAATTGATTTTTTTTCTTCCAATTTTCATATCTGGTATAAATCGGACTTGCCTTTTCATTTTGAGATGTAATTATGTGAGTTTGTACGATTAATGTTAGATGTATTATGTATATACATTGAATTAGATTTTCAAATATTTTGCTTGTCAATTCACTGTTGAACAACACGGTACTTCTTTTTTAACTCTTGGTAATGGAAACATCAGCTTCTATGGTTTGTTTTGAAACACAGTGACGCATACCCAATTCGCCCTTATTTAACTGTGTGTGATTATGAGCCCATAAACTCTGTTTTCTGAGGTGATGGATTCATTTGCTGTATTGGAAAACAAAACCAAATAAAGACAGGATGTATATGATGTTTTTATTGAATGTGTGAAAGATTGAAATCTCTCTCTCAATAAACTATATGACCTCAAATCTGGGGAGATTTTCTCTCTTGGATGTTTTGTGCAATAGTGATGTATGATTTAGGGTGTTCTTGTGTATGTTATGAAATTAACATTTAACGTTATCTTGATCGCAGCGGCTAGGGCTATAAGTGTGCTGAACTTTACTCCAGTAAATGGGAAGTCAATTCGGATCATGTATTCTCACAGGGATCCAAGCATTCGAAAAAGTGGAACCGCAAATATCTTTATCAAGGTAAACTAGTGTAATATCCGTGTGTTGCACGGACTAACATTTTTAACAAATACTAGCATGTATCAAATGCATAAAAATAAACATATGCAAAATGGCTCAAAATTGCTGACTGCATTTTCTGGTGGTATGCTGCTTTTTTCTATTAGAAAACGACTTCAAAAACTTTGAATGCTTGATGTTAAACCCCACGATATTTAAATACAAAATCAGTCCATTCTGTATATACTTGCAAAATAAATGAACCCATCTACTAAAGATCAAATACATCTTCTTAACCAGATATTAAACATCACCCTAAAAGTGTATGACCTCAGGGTATATAATTTCACCCTGTTTACAATCTAAAGGTATAATCTAGGGAGTACAAACTCGAAAGCTAAAACTTTTAACTTGATTATGCACCCACTTTGTAATTGACACATCTCTACGTTGTATTCACACACAGAGAAAAAATAAAAAAAATCCATTCAAGTACCACAGTCCTTTGCCTAGGCATGGAAGAATGAATTTGTCCTATGAGAGTTACAATTCAAACATAAAAGTATCAATACCCTAAAAGTGTATGACCTCAGGATATAAAGTTTCACCCTGTTTACAATCTAAGGGTATAATTTATGGAGTACAAACTCGAAAGCTACAACTTTTAACTTGATGCACCCACTTTTTAATTGACACATCTCTACGTCGTTTTCACGCACAGAGGAAAAAAAACCATTCAAGTACCACAGTCCTTTGCCTAGGCATGGAAGAATGAATTTGTCCTATGAGGGTTACAATTCAAACATAAAAGTATTAATAACTTACGACATACAAATGCGTAAACTTGTAGGAAAAGTTGCCCAACAGTAAACCTAGGATCCTTTGAAAAAATCCAATATATGGTCATTTCCAACGAATGTATTTTGGTCAGAAAGATAATCCATGCAATCCCGAACAGTCTCAAAAAATAGAATGTTCTTACAGATTGCAGAAAATCTTTGGATCAAATTTAATAGAATTGTGTAACTCCCAATTCTCATGAAATGTCAAAAGATAAAAAGATAGAGGAAAAGCTAAACATACTCTTCCTAAACATGCTAGTAGGATATGAAATCACTGAAGTGAAATACTCTCATTTTCTGTGCTTCAAATTTTCAAAATACAAGCATGATCTTCCACACCCTCATTCAAGCACTTTATCCTATACTCGCAATCCAAGGATTAACAATAGACATTATAACAGCCTAAAGCCTATATTTTTCCAAGTTCAAGTTGATTTTAGAGTGGAAATTCCCATTCAAACTTAGTAGTTTCCTTTTTCAAGATTGACGTAGATGATGCTGATTGCTTTTAGCTCCATAATGTTCAACTATGATATAAAGATTTAGATTGATCAAGCTTTCTATTGAACCAAAACACCTGACCCAAAGGGGCATTAGTTAGAAACAACAAGGCCAGGAACTTGACATGATGGAGACCTTAAAGATAGTCCATGTAAGTCGCACGAGATAAACAAAATCACAACCAGTACATTATAAGCATTAGAACACTTGAGTGGTGTACTCTTCTGTGCACTTGTTGACCAGTCTTACAAAGTAAACCTTTTGTGTTTGAAACTACAAAGATAAATGAAGTAGAAATTAAGTATCAAACAGAACTAATTAATTATGCACAGATCATTTTGCGGACTATACATAGTGTTTGTAAATTGTTTGAGTCCTTATGTGGAAGATACGTACTGCCATTGTATAGAAAGAAACACTGATAACTTTTTATGAAGGTGAATTTTTATGGAATATGGATGTTATGGGGACAGTGGTAAATTGCTTGATGGTGATAGCAGTATTCATGGAAAAAAATCAATGTTATGACGTTACGCGGATGAAGATGCAAAGCATTATGTAGAGGGAGATGGCTGAATGACGAGCCAGGAAAATTAGCACTTTTAGCTGTTGACCTCATGTGTTAATTCTTTTTACTCACGTTCTCCAGCATCCCACTAACAAACTTTCCCTTTTAAAAGGTGGAGTTTATACACTTGTAGTTGTGATTGAATAAGAAACTGATCTCAGGCTATAAATAAGTTGAACAATGAACATAACTCATTGTCATCGTCAACAATAATATATATTATTACTATTTCTATAGTGATTATATTTAAACTAAATTTTTTTGCATATGGTGACCGTTTTCTATGATTTTAATAGAACTTGGACAAGACGATTGACAACAAAGCGTTGCATGACACATTTTCGAGCTTTGGCAATATCCTGTCATGTAAGATTGCGACAGATTCTTCTGGTCAATCAAAGGGATACGGTTTTGTACAGTTTGACACTGAAGAAGCTGCTGAAACTGCAATTAATAAGTTAAATGGCATGCTGTTGAATGACAAACAAGTGTATGTTGGTTATTTTCTTCGTAGGCAAGAAAGGGATTCTTCCTCTAGCAAGACAAAGTTTAATAACGTGTACGTAAAAAACCTTCCGGAGTCCACTACTGATGAAGATCTGAAAAAGACTTTTGGCGAGTACGGTACCATTACAAGTGCTGTTGTTATGAGAGATGGAGATGGTAAATCAAAATGCTTTGGGTTTGTCAACTTTGAAAATACAGATGATGCTGCTAATGCTGTTGAGGCTCTAAATGGGAAGGTAATTAATGACAAAGAGTGGTATGTTGGGAAAGCACAAAAAAAATCGGAACGAGAGCTCGAACTAAAGACTCGTTTTGAGCAGACTGCAAAAGAAGCAGCTGACAAGTATCAAGGTGCTAATTTGTATGTGAAGAACTTAGATGATAGCATTGATGATGATGATAAGCTCAAGAAACTCTTTTCTGAGTATGGTACTATCACATCATGCAAGGTTTGCCGCCTCAGTTTTACTCCAAACTTTTGAAGAACTAGTATATAATGTTTTGCTAATGTTTATTCATTATTTAATAGGTTATGCTGGACCCAAATGGAAATAGCAGAGGTTCTGGATTTGTTGCTTTTTCAACTCCTGAAGAGGCTTCTCAAGCTGTAAGCAACATGTTCAGTTTCTACAAAGCATATGAATAATGTTATGAATGAAGCAGTTATTAATGTAGTTTGATTATTATGTTTTATAGCTTATGGAGATGAATGGAAAGATGATTGTCAGCAAGCCACTTTATGTTGCACTTGCTCAGCGTAAAGAAGAGAGAAGGGCAAAGTTGCAGGTACACAAAGGTGTTATCAGTTTTATGTGTGTCCTGCTCCTGATGAATCAAAACAGCTTATTATTTTATTTTTTCTTTCTTATTTATTGTAAAATCTTTTTCGACAGGCGCAATTTTCACAAATGAGGCCAGTTACAATGGGTCCTCGTATGCCCATGTATCCTCCTGGTGGTCCAGGTCTTGGACAGCAAATATTTTATGGGCAGCCTCCTCCTACTATGCTTCCTCCTCAGGTATGTACTCATCCCTTGACAAGTAATCTTAAATTTTGTTTTCCTTTTCTATTTTAATGTTTCCTATACAGTCACCTTAAGGTGACACATCCTCCTATTTAAGGGTTCCCCTGTTCTTAAAACATCAATGTATCGTCTCCTTTTAAGAAATATCTTGTTTTGTCTTTGTGTCGTTTTTGTTCTATTAGGCTGGTTTTGGTTACCAACAGCAGCTGGTCCCGGGAATGAGGCCGGGTGCGGCCCCTATGTCAAACTTCTTTCTACCAGTTGCCCAACAAGGTCAGCAGCAGCAGGCCCAACGGCTAGGTGGGAGGCGTGGAGCGGGTTCTGTGCAACAAAATCAACAGCCGGTACCATTGATGCAGCAGCAGCAGGTATGTCTATTGTTAAAAATTAATTAAAATTGTAGCTAGTATTGTAACTGTGTGTTTGATTTGGTGTGATCAGATGTTTCCAAGGGGACGTATGTATCGTTATCCTGGTAGAAATGCAGCAGCAGATGCAAATATGCCGCTAGTTCCTGTCCCATATGACATGAGTGGCATGTTTCCTAGAGATGCTGTCCAGCCAATGCCAGTTACGGCTTTGACTTCTGCCCTTGCTAATGCTCCTCCTGAGCAGCAGAGAACGGTAATGAAATTCTTTTTATTTTTTCCCTTATAAGTATGTATTTAGTCCTGAAAATGTTCGAATAAACAAACAGATGCTGGGTGAGAATCTGTACCCACTGGTGCATCAGTTGGAACATGAGAATGCTGCTAAGGTGACAGGAATGCTGTTGGAGATGGATCAGACTGAGGTATTACACCTGTTGGAATCACCGGATGCTTTGAAAGCAAAAGTTTCTGAGGCCATGGAGGTTTTGAGGAGTGTCCACCACCAGCAGCAACCCAACAGCCCTGCAGCTCAGCTTGCTTCACTGTCTCTTAAGGACAACCTTGTCTCCTGAGCTGAATATTGGTGTAGGTGATTTAAGTTTTTCTGTTTTTTTTTTCCAGAGTTTTAAAGCATCATTGAGATGCCTTGGTTTGCTCATCAAAATAGGTTTTTATTTTATGAAACTTTAACATAAGAGTTCTCTTTTTAGTTTCTGCATTTTGATGCCTAGGCTTTTAAGGTTTCAAATTCGCCATAATTTAATACATTTGTTTTATTGCACAATTGATTTTTATTTTGCAATTTGGACCATGTCTGGCCTACCCTATGACTTATCAGCTAGGTTTAAATAGCAACCAGTTGAGAAGCAAAAGGATTGTACCTTGGAGCGTCTCACCGATATTGTTTGGTTAGGCCAACAGTTCTATTATGTTAATTGAAAATTCTAGTATAAAAGGTCACAATTGTGGTTTCATGCAGATACAAATAGAGCACAACACTTGCCCTGTAACGTAGGTGATTAGGCCATGGCCTTACAGGCCTTGCGAAAACACTTGAAAATATTTGGTCATATCATTTAAATATTTAATAGTTTCTCAAAAGTATGGATGATGAGAATGATATCTAATATATAGACAAACCAGATCACTTCACCTAACTAGAGAAATGAGGGCCTTGTAACTGTAGTTAAACTCTTGACTAACTAAACCTAAAGTATGGATGAGGAGAATGATTCTCTACATGGCAAGAGAGGTAGAGCTGATGAATATGTGCTAGTGGTGATGTAAAATCTAATACCAAGATGTGTCATGAGGAGATAAGGATGCTAACGTTCCCTCATAAGCTGAACTGGGGTTTTCTCGTCAATCTTAAATTAGACATATGATCAAAATTAATTGTGATTGGAGACAATTGGGCATCTTAACATTGCAATCCAAATTGCCGGGACATCCCCAAGATGAAAAGAGCATAACTTGAATTTATATCCTTTTGTTTGCTAAGCTATACATGGCGTGTTGCTAGCATTGTTTGCTATTGAATGTCTATTCTTCTTATGGAAATTAGGGTTTGTTTCTTTCTCTCTTTTGGGCTCTTGAATAGACATAGCAATGGATCGGATATGTATATGATATTACTCAATGCATATCCATTTGGTTTTTTATCATCCATATTCATATCCATCTAAAATCATTTCATCTATCTGATTCAACATTCGACATCATCATCAGAACCATCTTCAACATTAAAAATCATCATCGTCGTTTGTTACAGAGAATCTAAAGCCCAAATCGAATCATACCCAAACATACAAAGGAAACGAGTACCTGTGGTTTGCATTTGGTGGTAGTGGCGATGGTTTGCATCACATGGACAGTCTTCATCTTAGAAGGGAAATCTTAATCTTCTAGATCTAAACCTTTAAGAAACATCCACATGAATTGTCAAAATCCTCAATATGAACCTTTATCTTCAAAAACCATCTAGATGGTTCGCTTTCTTCATCATCGGATTAGGAGAGAGACAAAGAGAGAAACGTTGATTTAAATGTTCAATATAGATTGTATGCGTGTTGTGTGTGTTTGCAACAAGTTGATTAGGAGAGTGAGAGCCTTACAGAGGGAGGGAGTAAAAGGGGTGATTGGGTGGGAATTGGTAGGTGTCTGGAACAAATTTAAGGGGTATACATCTTAATCTGATCCAATAAAAGGTTTTAAGATATGAAGGCCGTTTGTTTTTTCTTTTCATTAAGATCTGAAAACATGTTAAAACCCTTTAAAGAATCAGATATAAAAATACATCTTATTACCTCTTAACAGAATTTACGATTCATTCTCCTATAACAATCGGACTAATTCCTTTACCGGTTCACGCCAACATCTAGCCCGACCACGATCAAACAATTGAGGGGATTTCTAGGTCTTACAGGTTACTATAGAAGATTCATCAAAGATTATTCACTTCTTAGTAAACCCCTTTTAAAATTGCTAAAGAAAGACTCTTTCAAGTTGAATCATGAGGCACAATTAGCATTTCAGAAGCTGAAGCACAAAATGATTTCTGCATTGGTGCTAAAGTTACTACCTTTCTCTAAAGATTTCATTATCAAGACAGATGCATGTGATGAAGGAATTGGAGCGGTTTTACAACAAGATGGGTGTCCGATTGCTTACTTAAGTCGAGCTTTATCCCCTAAACATAAAGCTTAATCTGTTTATGAGAGGGAACTATGGGCAATCATCTTTGCCTTGAAAAAAATGGAGGAGTTATCTTCTTGATCGATATTTTAAAATATGAACAGATCACTTCAGTCTTAAGTACTTTCTGGATCAGCGTCTAAACACCCATTTCTAGCTTAAATAGCTGCCAAAGTTATTGGGATTTGATTATGAAATTGTCTGCAAGAAAGGAAAGAGAACTTGGTGCAGATTCTTTATCACGGAGGTCACATTCAAGAGAATTGAATGCTCTAACTTTATCCACGATTTCTAATCAGTTGTTAGAAGAGATCAAATCCAGTTATGTACAAGATGATTATGTGAATATGTGCAGAAAAAGTTCATCGGCTTCAACATTCTACTTTGGATAAATTGATAAATTCCAATATATGAATGGTATAGTCAAACGAAAAGGAAAGGTGGTGGAGAAAGATGTGGTTTGAAGACAAAAGTTGTTTGCTAGTTGTCATGGAGAACCTTTGGGTGGTCATTTGGGAATGTTGGCAACAACTAAAAGATTGGGAACTCTTAGGGTTTGAAGAAACATGTTAGAGAAGCAATAAGAAATTGTGAGATTTGTCAAAAGAATAAACTGGACTCGGCTCCGTATCCGGGTCCATTACACCCTTCGCCTATTCCTCATAAAATATGAGTGGATATCTCTATGGAATTCATAGAGGGTTTACCTAACTCACAAGGGAAAACACCCATTTTGGTGGTGGTTGATCGTTTAAGTAAATATGCTCATTTTATTTTGATTGTGTTTATCTACAACCTTACCATCCACAATCTAATGGTCAGACCAAGATAGTTAACAAAAGTGTGGAGTGTTATCTTCGATGCATGTTAGGAGAACAACCAATGATGTGGGTGCAATGGTTGTCTTTATTCTTTCGACAATTCATTTCAGACCACTCCTTTTGAGGTAGTATACAGTCAGCCTCCTCCTACACGTGTCTTATTTGAATGGTGATTCGTTAGTGGAGGCTGTTGATAGAACTTTATCAGCTAGAGAAGATACCATTAAGTTGTTAAAGTTCCATTTAAAACGAGATCAAGATAGGATGAAAATTTTGACGGATAAAGGAAGGTCATATAGAAGTTTTGAAGTTGATGATTGGGTATTTGTGAAGTTACAACCTCATTGACAGGTCACGTTGAGGTTACATAAGCAAAATAAGCTATCTCCAAGGTTTTATGGACCATTCCAAGTGATTGCTATGGTTGGCCAGGAGTCTTATAAATTGAACTTTCCTGCAGATGCTAAAGTGCATTCTGTGTTCCACGTTTCACAATTAAGAGGTGCCATTCTACACCACAATCTCCTGGAATTTTACCTCCTTGTAACAACGATGGTCTTTTATTACAGGTAGTAGTTAAGGTCGTTGATCGAAGATTGGGTATAGCAATTTTCTGACTTTCAAGATTCTTGAGGACAAGAATCAAATTTTTTTTCTGGCGGGGAGGTGGGGAGAGATTGTTATGAGCTCGAATTGATCAACGTGTGATGATGGTGTAAGCCATGTGAAGTATGACAATATAGCATTATAGCAATTAGTTAGAAACCAGGCGTGGTGATTGTTTGCATAAATAGAAGATTTGTAATTTGTTATTGTATTTTTACACATTTTTTATTGTATTCTGGACAGCTCTTGAGATTCAATAATATCCTTCCACTAATCTTCTCAATCCTCATTCTTGATGTGAGAATTCTAAGATTAGTTCTTCCCCAAGTCTTTCGATTCCATTCCTGAGGTTTGGTTCATAACAGGATGATACTTTGTAGTTTTCATGTCAGGTATTATGTTTTCCTAATTAACTTGGAATGCTGTACTTAGATTAAATGAGTTTTCCATTTTATTTTTATTTTTAAGAGCTTATTTTAGTAGTTAGAGCAAATGTCATGGGGCGTGCTCGCAATGATCACGACATGATACCTCACTGACAATGGTGTGATAGGTGGTCTGATCCCACTCTATGGTGACCTCACATCGTGTTGCAACGAGTTTACATTCTCTTTTCACAACTAGCAGTAAAAAATGAAAAAGCGGAAAAATGATAGTCTTCTAACGGCTAGAATGAAAAAAACAATGTAACACTTTTCAATCAGACTATAAATGTAATATTTTCAATCCTAAATCTCACACCATTCTTTTCTCTCCCCACAATAATACCGAGCCTAATAATATTTTCACAACATCAAAGTCATCTTCCAACTTTCGATAGCCATCACTAATTCTATTTGGAAATACATATCAACTAACTTTTTCAACAGAACAATCTCAAAAGGTTTGTAAGAAAAGTGGTACTTTAAAAACCCAACAAGTGATGACAAAATATTGTTGGCTCAGTCGTGGGTTCCAATGTCCGAGGATGATTGGGTGGGAAACTCACAAAAAGGGTGATCCATTTTGGTACTGAATTATGCACTTCTTTAATGCTGCCTCACCATCAATGTAAAGAATAAAAGACTAATTATCGAGCAAGTGATGAGATATGAAGACTTAGATTAATAAGTTTAGCACCCTTTTCACCAATTTGAGATTTCCTTTGGAAAGTGGTGAATTTGAGGCAATCTTTTGGGCCTAGCCTTCCAAAGTTACCAACAACTTAATCTTGCTCTTTTGTGCATCTACATGTATGAGAGGTTCTCAGAGACAAATTGAAATGGTTAAATCCCATTCGAGTAGTCGCAAGAAGAAGAAACAAATAATCAAGAACTTTTGGATCTTGTTCTTAAGCACCAATTAATCTTGATGACGATTTTAATGTATTTGAAGAACTCCGTCATATACCCGGCCAGTAAGTAAGTCGAGACAACAAAGAAGCACACATTCATTATCAAACAGCTCGGATGTAGGGGAAGGATCTTCAAGTGCTAGCGAGAGTTTCAAAACAGAATGTATTGAAGAACTACAGGAACTTAGAAAAGAAAAGAAAGTAATTGAACTTTAGAAACCTCGTTTAAGGCGAATGAAGTTTCTAACAACCCAGACAAAGGGGTTAAAACAAAAGGATGAAATCCTTCAAAAAGATGAAATTCTTAATAAAAAAAAATACTGTAAATAATGTATTTTTAAATATTGTAACCTTTTCGATTAATGTAATTTTTATTTCTTAATGCATTGTGTTTTATTTAAATATTTGAAAACAAGCGAATTAAAAGTAGGCGGGTTTGGGAATTCTGTGTAATGATAGTGCGCCCATACCATGTCAAAAGGGGTTCATGATGCAGACACAGTGAGTCAGTGATGCGACTGAGAGATTTCTTATAGGGCCTACAAAGGATTGTGATGTTATCCAACAATAATTCGCATAAAATTCATCAAATTTCATGTTGTCAGCCAAAGAGTACATCAAGATTCAATCCTCCAAACATTTCTCTATGCTTCTGTTTGGAGCCTAAATGTTTTAAGTTACACATGCCATCATCATCTTAATTATTATAGTAACACAGGTCAGGATTGTCATAACAGCTATTAGCATAATCTTCAGATTCCAATCTAGATATTTTAGTAAGACGCACCCATTTGTCTTCTCATATATACTCCAATCTACATGCAAGGGGTTATGATGAGATACCAGGTGAATTGATTTTTCCTGTGAATGGTTTTGATGGCCTATCTATGTCCTGGTGCAAAGGAAAGCAGCATGTTAAAATTCAAAATTTTGGGATCAAAATATTTCTTGTTCACACGAAATTAAGTTACCTTCATCAATGTCGAATGATTGGTGAATCCAAATTGATTCACATTTGCCATTTCTGAACCAACAAAAGAATCTGGTTTCACCATGTTGGTTAATGTTGGCATAACGATGTGGTTGGTCATACCAAATTCCCTTTGGGTTGAGAAGACTTGGTTTTGGGAAAATGTAGCAAACCCTTCACTTGGATTTGGTAATTTGTATCCCTCGTTGTATCCCGCTCCCCTTTTCATTTCTTGTTCTTGTGAACATATAGGTGGCAAACCAAACCCATTTCTCATGGTAAGCGTCTACAAGAGCACAACAAAGAAAACTGATCAAGTAAATCGCATTTGTGTTATGGAAGCAGATGACAATCAAGGACTTTAAAATTTTTGCAACTATATCAGTCAGTTAATAACAATAATAACAATTTAATATTCCAGTGACACAATTGAAGCACATACACAAACCTTCCCAAATAAAGCACACCCTGAAAGCAAAATTAACTACATAATGAGAATGCACATTGAACTTTTTATATACTACCCAAACGGAGACAGTTTTCAAAACTGAGGTAGAATTATCAGATGCAATATATCCCACCAAACTACACATTTTAGCTGTACAAGGTTATATGGCAAGACGATGAAACTTATACCTGCACTTTCAGTTGGAGCTGCTTTAGATATTCGATTGCTTCATCCAACATTGATGCCTTGTCAGTCTATGTACAAAGAACATAGCAAACTTAAAAACTAAAACCAGACTTATGGCATATGATATCCATGATCAAAGCCAAATAAGGAAACTTGTAATGTTGATATAAAATGTAAAATTAAGGCCTTGATACCTTGTTAGAATTTGGAACCAAGGTCTGCAATGCTTTCAACTTCTCGTTAATTCTACTCCTTCTCCTCTGACAAACGTATTTTAAGGCCTATATCAATACATATACATACATTCAAGGGAGTAGCTCAAAACGAAACACAAACCTTCTCAGACAGATTATGAATCTCCGCTGCTCTTGTCCTCTTTGAGGAACGTGGAGGGTTAGAATTTTGACGCACCTCCGCCAGTTTTTGTACCTTCAAATCCCAACATGGAAAAGAAAGCTGAATATTAAGAACAAAAATGGGAAAAAAAGGAAAAATAAAACCTAATCTTCTTCATTCGGATACGTAATCAGTAGATCACAATTCACGAACATTCAAACTACAAGCAAGAGCTTATTTTACTCGCATAGAGAGTCAGAAATGCAAGTTTTGGAAGACGAAGAAGCAAAAGCCTTTAAAAGCTTAAGCTTATCATTCAATTTTAGTAACAAGTATCTGTCCGGACCATAAACAGACAAATCACAAGAAATTACAAGTGAAACCAAAGACCGTACCTGGCATCCTAAATCAAAGGCAGCTACATCATTTCGCGAAGATATATTTACCTGATTCGTCTCCGGCGAGTAAAAAGAGCTAAGATCAGAGAAGCGTTGGTCAGAATCTAGAAAATCGGTGGAAATCTGGGACGGCGAGGGAAGTAATTGTCCGTAATTCCCCTTGGTTGAAGGATTGTCGAGGAAACTCTGGAAGAAAGACGACATATCTTCGGATTCAAGTGAAGAAGAAGAAGAAAAAGAGCGATCGTTGTTGGTTCCGTATAGATCCGCCATTAATTAACGCAACCACCACCACCACTACCACCAGTAGTAATGATTACAACGAAACGTACAGTGAAATGCAAAGGAAGATGAGAATTTTCCTGATTCTGCAAAATTGATTTCTGATTGGTTTCTTGTGTGTTTGTTCTTGATTTGGGGTGAGTTTTTGTACTTGCGCATGTGAAAATGGGGGGTTTTTATATATAAGGCTGCAAAGTTTAGAAGGAGATTAAACAGTGCATTTAACTAACTTGATTCCCTTCTCCCGCCTTAATTGTTTTTTTATTTATAAACAAGTTCTTCATATTTCCTGATTATCACACATCTACCCTTACTAGTTACTTCATTCTTTTTGGACTTTTTAAGACCTAACTCACTGCACTTTAAAGAAAATAGCATGATACATGCGTAATACCAAGACGAAGAATGATTAATGTTTGGTAAGACAATAATATGTCTAAGTTTAAGAACGTAAGGGTATGGTACTAACGCAATATGCTATCAGTAAATATTTTCCAATCGACAACGTGTCCTTTTTCTTTCTTCTTTTTTTCGTTTTCTTTATTTCTGTTTTTTACATTAACAGTTTTCTTTGATTCTAAAAATAAATTTTGAAAAATAATAAAAAAATCTCTATTTATAAAACAAGGAGAGAAATAGTTGTAGAAATTGTGTTAATGTGAGTGAGAAAATGTGTTGGAATGAATGAAGGTTTATTAGAGGGTAGTGATTTGTATACAACAAATTGTCTATACACAACCTCCTTATGCATTGTCAACTTATACGATGTGTTGTTAACTGTATGTATAAAAAAAATATACTAAATGTATTATTGTATGATATACTAAGGTAAATCTTGACATCCATATGCAAAATTAAGGGTTTATTCTTAGTAGAAAACTCAACTTGTATTATAAAAGAGTTTTTTTTAAGGAAACTCAAAAACAAGAAAACATGTTTATTAATTGAATTTTTGGGTGTGTTTGGTTATTGAAAAATACACATGTTTTTCAGAAAAAAAATTAAGAAAAAAGGAAAACTTAAAATTGTGTTTGGTTTATAACCTTTCCTAAAATTTTTCTAGAAAACAAAAATTTTCAATTTTCTAAAATTATAATAAACTTGGAAAACTGATCAAGAGAGTTTTCCACACTTTTTCATTTCACTACCTAATCCCACAATCGGCCCCATAGATCTCTCGCTTTTTACAGTTTTTAATTGTGCGCATTAAATTCTATTTTGTGTTGTTTAAGTTTTTGGCTAGGAATAGGCCTTCAAGATGAAACTAAAGCCATTAATGATGAAAGATGATTTATAATTTATTTAGTTTTAATGAATACTTATTTGTATTATTACAGTATTTAACATGAGAAACAATATAATCAATCTTAAAGCAGTATTGTTTAATGATGAAAGATGATTTATAATTTATTTCGTTTTAATGAATACTTATTTGTATTATTACAGTATTTAACATGAGAAACAATATAATCAATCTTAAAGCAGTATTGTTTAATGATGAAAGATGATTTATAATTTATTTCGTTTTAATGAATACTTATTTGTATTATTACAGTATTTAACATGAGAAACAATATAATCAATCTTAAAGCAGTATTGT
>JAUEJL010072046.1:0-28373 GCA_032274825.1 Drosophyllum lusitanicum | reverse complement strand
TTAGTTTTATCATTCTAAAATATTTTATAATCATTTTAAATTATAACCAATAACGTTTAACTTTATTACCCTTAATTATAACAATAATGATTGATGACTTATATAAGAAATGCAATCACATCTCTTCATATTATGATACTACGTTTCTGCCGTCAAGTCTGTCTTCCCACTCGCGTCGATGTTTCTACTGCTGGTTAGAGTGTTGATGTCGTACGTCGTCATTTTTAAAATTCTAATTTAATTCGTGTTTTATTATTATTTAATACGTTTTTATTAATGTTATAATATTTATTATCGTTTAAACAACTCGTATATCACACGAGCATTTAGTCTAGTAATTAATCTATAAGTTTTAAAATAAGTCGAAAAAGTAGAGCTAATCAGAAAAATAGCTTGGCCAATAACCCCTTAATCAAACAGTTTGTTACACAGTTAAGCCACAGTTTGGAAAGCCCAAGCTTGAATCCATTCGCAGCTTTTGAAACAGAAATCCGTCGACGGTGAAGCAAACCAGAGATGTTGATGGCGAAGGTTATAGCGACAATCTGTCGACAAAGGTGAAGTAAACCTTAGCAATCGAACCATCAATCCGTCGACGAACGTGAAGCAATCGATTGAAGTCGAACCCTAGCAGGGATGAAGGGACGGAGGCGAAACAAACCCTAGCAATCGTCGACGAAGGAACGAAGGTGAGAACCCTATAGCAGTCGAAACCTAGCAATCGCTCATCACCTTCGTTCCAGAGGATGACGTCAAACCAGGTAGCAGTCGAACTTGCTTTTATTTTTGTATTTTGTTGGGTGATTATAGTAACTTACAATGAATCAAAAAGGAACATCTTTGATCTTTATCTTTAATCTTTAATATGAATAGGCTTACGACCTCATCAAATTATTTTCTCACCATAAATGTTTAAAATTTACATCTAACAATCAACAGGGGTATTAAACTAGTATATAGAATTCCATCAAAGGGCATTCGGATTTGTAAAATTTTATGTACGAAGGAATTTTAAAGAATTGATCAAAATCTTATGTATGAAGTAATATAAAGGAATTGTAAAATCCTACCAGTAATCGTTAAGCAATCCATTATCTTTTAATTCTTCTCATGTTTTAGTTGGAGTTATCTATCACAATGTGGTCATTTTCACTCTAGCTTGCTTATTGGAGAAGTACATTGCTCAATTATAGTGATCTTTATTGCTGGTAACCATTTTTTTAGGAGACCTTTGAATATAACATGTTGTATTGCACAGGTAGAGAAGGAGCTTGAAGAACTTTTAGCTTCTCTTGAAATATTTGAAACACCTGTTAGAAAGAGGAATCTGCAATGTATGTGGAGTTAACTGAGATGGTAAAAACTTATTGTTGTTTGACCTGGAAGAGTGTGCTGCAATGTATCACAAAACAACTATGAAGGTGTCTGTGCAAAAGGAATTTTTGGTTATCGAGTCTGTTGAGAGATTGTACTGGGATTTCCATATACATTTAGAAATCATGGAATAATTGTGTAAATGAGAGAATGTCTAAAACAAGTCCATATGATCATCGAGCTAATCATTCACAATCTGAAAATTCTTGCACATGGTGGTCAGTCTTTTCTTATGAAGAAATCAACCATCTCGTATGTTTTCTTAGAAGACACGACCATGATGATAAGAGCTTATCTTGTTGGAAACACCAATGTTACAAGGATTTTGAGCAAATTGAAAGGCTTTCAATATCAATGGAGAGCCCAGGGTCAACTCTAGTACTCTACAAAATTGAAGAAATGTGATTTTTCTAATTGCATGGTTACAAACGCAACCACCTCTTATAAAGGTCAAACCTGACTTGTATACGGAGTTGGCTGCCACTGGATCTCTTAGCAAGTCTAGAAAAAAAAATGGCAAACGTGACAAGTGTGACTTTTTTTTTGGAACCATCTTGACAACATTGTCTCAAATGCCATGGAAATAAAAAAACAATAGAATTTTTTCTATCTATGAGTTGTTGATTATTGTATAACATTGATTTTTGTCACTGACTTAGAATCTATAAACTTTGGTTTTCATTTCTTGTCAGATAATCGACAAGGTTGTTGATTTCTTTATTAGATTGGAACAAACATAATGTATCAAAATTCTCAACTTGATAATGACCTGTTGGATAATGAGATGAGCTTAATTATTTTTCTCAAGTGAAACATTCTCATTTACCACTAGGCGTGTACTTGTATTTGGAAATCCCAGTAGAATCTTCCAGTAGGTTCGATACTCGAAAGTTTCTTTCGCATGACCACCTTTGATAGCTGGTTTGGTAATTGGTAGATGATCATCTGAAAAGGGCAATCCAAATTCTCATTACCGGTGCAATGGTTATCTACAACATTTAGAGCAAAGCCATATTCTTTTGTTCCTATGTGTATCTATACTAATCCTACGCGGCCTTCTGTAAATCTATACACATTCAGCTGCCAGGTTTGCTTCTTTAGACTTCAATGCTTTAAGTTTTTGTCATCTTTGCAACCTTTAATCTCAACTCAAACAGATTTTTGATGACTAACGATGGAACTTCCATCACTAGATCTTTATTGAAGAAAAAATTTAAATGCTAAGAAAGATTAAAAGCATATATGGAATGAACAAAACATCATCTTCTTAAAAGTTGCATTTCAATGTTATCCTTATTACTATATGCCTACACTTAAATTAAGCACCCCAAACCGTACCATATTTGCTAATATATCCAAAAGGCTCCTTTGGAAATTGTTTTTAAGCAGGAAAACTATAGCTTGGAGTGGAATAAGTTATGTCTTTCCCCACTTGCCTTAATAATTGCTTAAATTGTATGAATTTACCATAATGTCCTCTTTGTAAAATTATGTTCATTTAATTTGATTTTTCTACGTCTATAAAATGCATTTGAGGGGAGGGTGGAACCCTAATTCTTTGAGATTGGCGACGGATCTGATTAGAGAACAGCACAGGTGAGTTACAATGCTCTCTCTTTGTATCTATTTATTGATCCATCATCGACCTCTGGTTTTCTGTTTATTGATGAATGTTTGTTCCCGCCTAGCCCTAAAATCAGGTATTGCAGATGCAAAATGTTTGAATGGTTATATAATCGAAAATGTAGTTTATTTAATGAAAAATCAGTAGATGTTGGTGTCGTAGGTAGTCCTGCATACGGAAAGTTGATGTGAGTAGTTACCGGTTTTGCTTTCTTGGTCTTTATGAGGGCGAAGATTCTTTGTGGTGAATTTTTTTCAATTGATGTTGTGATATAGGATGAATCTGTTTCAATCTTACGTTATAGTCATCCCTATTTTTTTTATGGTATGTGCTGCAAATGCTATCGAGTTGTAGGGGTTACCGATTAATATATGTACGCTTTATTAAACCTAGGGTTTTATGAGTTTGCTACGTTGTTTCACTTGAAGTTATTCTGATTTTCAGATTTAGAAATCGGTAACGGTGAAATCTCAAATGATCCTGTATTGTTGGATTACGATATTGTATCAGTAGTTGCATATTTGGGAAACATAGATCATATCCCCAATTCTTAGCTTGACTACATTTTGATTGCAATGTCATGTTATCACTGTTGACCAACTTGTTTTTTGAAGATAATTTGAAGCATAAGTAGGTTGCTATTTGACTAGCTTGAATAAATTGAGCACAATGGAGAGCATGAAGATTTTTGAGGAGAGTGCCCTCAATAAGGGAGCTTTTCCTCTAGGAAGGCTAATTAGCTCAAGGCTGCCTTCTCATTCAGTAGGCAACCTTCTTGAGGTATATACTATTTGAGGTCTACTGAATGTAAACAGTTTGACTTTTTTTTTTCTTTTAATAGTGCATTTTGTTCATTCTTGCGTCCAGGTGCATGAATTTCTCTGTCGTTTTCAAGAAATTCTTGGAGTTGAAGTGCCACTATCATTTGAAGAGCTTGAAAACGAGCTTCTCTGTACCTGGCCATCTGGGGTTGGCAAATCGACAATACCAGAAACAGATGAAACGAATCAAAATAGATTTGGGAGCAATATCTTAAATAATATTCATTGTGCATTGCTTCCTGAGCTTGTAAGGAGGCTCCTGGACACAATAGGTTCAGCTATTGGGATTAAGTTTGATATGCTGCCTATTAACGGGCTCACTTGGCCGGAAGTGGTTCGGAGATATATTATATCTTACTTACTAATGGAAGGAAGAACCGGTTCTCGAGAAAGTGCTATCCTCAATGAAACTAAGCTTGTTCGCTGTCTGCAAGATGATGGTGGTATTTGTTATGGCTCACCCACTGGTGTTGCAGGTGTTGATTTAGATGCACAGGTGAGATTGAAGTTAGGTGCTGATGTACATGTCATCCAAGTTGTGATTTGTGCGTAGTAAAATATAAATCTTATGTTCGTATTTGCAAAATGAACTTGTTAGCCACATATTGTGTGTAATTGTTGCTGCTAATTTGAGGAACCACTAATGCTAATGTCTGGTTTCTTTTTTCTCAGTTGCTTGGAAGAGCTATAGAAAATGTACATGAAAAACTAAAAAAAGATAGGAACATGAGTGTTCCAGATTGTGCAAGTAGAGATGATAGTTGTATTCCAGAATGGGCAAAAGTGCTGGACCCTGTGAAAAAGCTGCCTACAAACGTGGGGTCACGAATACGGAACTGTGTTTACGAGGCTTTGAAGAAAAATCCTCCTGAATGGGCAAAGAAGGAACTGGAAGCTTCCATCTCAAAAGACGTGTACAAGGGTAATGCATCCGGGCCTACTAAGGTAAATTTTCACTCTGCTCTAGATGTGGTTCAACTTAAACCAATTAATTAAGAGGCTTCCATGGGATATGCATTTACTTTTTCTTGTTCCAAACAGAGGGCTGTGATCAGTGTTTTAAAGAGAGCAGCAACTGATGTAGCACAAAGTTCCTCTGAAAGGCCGTTACCATTTGACACCGAAACAACAAGAATATCTGAGCTGATTTCTGAAGCAATAATGAAAAAGTGCAGAAGTATATTACGGCATGTGGCTTTTAAAGATATCAGTAATAAGGACTTTTGTGACCTCGTGGGGAGGAACTTAAACTCTGATGTTGATGAGTTTAAGGTTGTTTTCGGAAGTTCGTCAAGACGTCCTCTGGATTTACGGACCATTGATTTAAGACTGCTTCATGGGGCATATGGTGGTTCACATGAAGCTTTTCTTGAGGATGTTAGGGAGGTTCGTTAGATATTAACTTATATATAAGCTATTTGTCTGGGTTGGCTTGCTGATATTTGTTTTGTTTTATCCTTTTGTTTATTGTTTACTGTTTATTATTGTGTGGACATACCCACCTTTTTTTAATGTTTCTTAATTTGCAGCTGTGGATCAACTTAAGGAAGTGTCATGCCAATCATGCTCGTCTGGTTAAGTTGGCTGAAGATATGTCGAAAGACTTCGAAATGCAATATGAGAATGAGGTTCGAAACGTCTGTTCTTCTATTTCTTGCGTTCTTATATTGGTAAAAGTTTCAGGTTTCATAGTTGGTTCTTGATAATTCTGATCCATGAAACATACATACACATATACATATAGTTGTAGGAATAACAACTTCCCTCTTAGACCAATGGACTTGCATCTGTTACTGAGTATATATTTCTAATATATGAAAAAAGTTCTCTGAGTTTGACCATTGTTTCAACTTTCAAGTCGAATTGCCAAGGAAGGTGTATTGATTATTGTCCGTACGTTGGTTGCAAGATAGTGATTAGTTTTGTGACACCCAATTCACTAATTATATCTATCAACTTGTGTTAAAACTTCCATTCATTTATCATAACTTGTGCTTAGAGACTTGCTTTATGACAATTTCACTAATTATTTAATCTTGTCATGTTTTTGCTTGGTTTGTGATCTTTCACAATTCGGCTTATGCTTAATAATTTTTTGTAAATGCAGGTAGGAAGATTGTGTGGATACAAAATGAACAGAAAACATACCGTGGAGTTAGAGAAGGAGCTTGAAGAACTTTTAGCTTGTATTGAAATACATGAAGCCCCCTGGGAAACGGGAATCTGCGAAGTATGTGGGCTTAACAGAGACGATCATATCGTGTTGTTGTGTGACACAGAAGGGTGTAATGCTGCGTATCACACGTACTGCCTGAATCCACCTCTTTCTGAAATTCCTGAAGGTGAATGGTATTGTCCTGCTTGTTCACCTCCTAATGAAACAAAAGGCTCTCGGCAGTTTTTACAGTTTAAAGAGAAAAGCTGGGCGGAAGCAGGTCGATTTGTTGAAATTGCAACTGCTTTGGAGGAAACAGAGTATTGGGAATTAGAAGCGGATAAGGTTGGTTATTTCCTGGGTTTATGTTTTTTCTGAAAATCGTTCTTTTCTCCTTGGTATATCTTTATATTGAATCTGCTAAAAGTTCATGTTAATACGGCAATATTACATAAGGCAATGGTTAAAGAAATAGTTTGTGATTGAAGAAATTTGATCAAGTTCTGGTACAATGTGATAATTTATCATGTTATCGTCTGCCAAGCAAGTTGGGAATTAAAGGGTAAACTTAATGTAGAGCAATAATTACTCAAGTACACAATTTAATGCGTTAAAGTGGATTTCAAAAATAAAAGGTAACAATCATAAATCATTATGTTTTTTATGATAAAAGAGCCAACATTGGATCATTCTCTTGGAAGATGAAAAGAGAATATTTTAGATTCTTTAGAGTTCTCCGCATATGTATGTTATTTGGTATCCATGACATCTTGATTGAAATTGTCAAATAATATATAAGGGTAGGATCTCATGTTTTGCCCCAAAAGTAGTTCCAGTATGTTCTTCTAGTTGCAGGAGCACCATTCTTTAGGTTTTTGCTTTTGTTTTGCCATATTTTTTCTCTCCAGGTTTGTCTCCATAATCAGGCAATTAATTGGGTTGATATAATTAGAAGCCATGATACCTTTTGATTTAACAATCACAGCGTTTATTTTTATTTTTATTTTTGTTTTGTGTTCTTTTTTTGTTTTTGTTTTTTGTGCAAAATCATACGACATTAACAATATATCTTCTATTTTTATTTTTGTTTGTGTGCGATGCACTGACTTTTATGATGGTGATGTTCTGCCCTTTCCAGATGAATATACTTTTAATCTTTCCAAGTTTAGAGTCATACCTTTGATTTAACTTTAACAATGAGATTTTGTGGTGTGTTAATTTGTAGGTGTGGGGATACAAACTGGTAAATGGGTTTATCAACTTTTATGACAATGATGTTCCATTAGTTCCAGATTAGTAGACTTATCTTCCCGTGTTCGGAGTCATGATACATTTGATCTAACAGTCAGATTTTTTAATGATCCTTCTTTTTGTTTGTTGTGGTTGTACACAACTGTAAATGAATTCATTCAACTTCAATGATGATGATGATGATGATGTTCTGTCCATCGCAAATTAATATTTTAATGTTAACGAGCGTATGCTGTTTTTCTTTATTATATGGATCTGGTGATGAAAGTTTCACTTTGTTCTTGATGCAGAAAATCTTGTTACTCAAGTTTATTGTTGATGAATTACTAAATACTGATCTTATTCGTAAGAATCTTGAAGAGGCGCTAAAAAAACTAGCTAAAAGGATTTTGGGTAGGGACTCTGTCGGAAGATACTACTGGGGTTTTCTAGATGGAAGTACACACCACGGCATAGTTGTAAATGGGAAGATCACATTGGAGAAGACAAATATAAATCCAAGTGACCATCTAACAGCACCATCACAATCTGAAGATTGTGATACTTGGTGTTTGTTCCAATCTGATGAAGAAGTCCGCAACCTTGTCAAGTATTTGACAAAAAATGATCCTGAGAAAACAGAATTAAGAGATTCTATTATGGAACAGCAAAGATCAATGTTACATGGGGATCAAAAAAGTAATAGGGCACTGGTGGGGAATGAAATGGTTTATTCTGCAAACTTGAAGGAATCTTCTTCTTCTAATCGCCTTGCTACAAAGGCAACCTCTTTGCTTGTGGCGAAGTACGCCTTAGATTTGGAGCCAAATGCAGCCATGTCTCTAATGAAGCTAACAAGAAAAAGAATGGCAAAATAGAACAAATATGACTATTTGGAATCTATTTTGCCATCCCGATATCATTGTGTTAAATGCCATGAAACATTTTTCACGAATATCAAGTTTGAACATCACAACCGTCTTACTTGCAACACGAGGCAATTGAAGATCAATTTGTTAGATATGGAAGCTGCATTACCTCATGGAGCAAAAGACCTTCAAGGGCATCTCCTCAATGGAGATCGGCATGGTGTACATTTGTCAAGCATGCAAATACAATACATGAGATGGTTGAAACAACTTTAGTACTTGAAACGATGATCAAGACCAAATATATCAAGAACACGTGGTTGTGGTATTGGTCTTCAGTTTTAGTTGTTGCAAAAACGCCCACCATGTCCTCCCTTGCTCTTTGTATGTACACCCTTGATGCGGCAATCAAATACGAACAAGCCCCCAACAGCTCCCGATTCAATTACAATCAAGAAGAAAGAAAAAACTTTGGATGAAGCTAGGGAGCAAAAAGATATAAGAAAAAAGAGGAAACTTCATATGTAATTATCTATTATAGGAATATCTTGTAAGATGAAAATTGTATACATGCTATTGTTATAAAATTATTACTAGATTAAATTAAATAACCGTGTGATACACAAGTTGGTTTTAAAAAATGATAAATATTAAACAGTAATAAACAAAAGATATCAAATAATCATAGAACACAAAAGAAATGAGAATTAAAAAGCTGGCAACAAAAGGTGTCAACACCAAGACGAGGGTGGAAGATTCGACGCGAGGAGGATAGAAGTGAAGGCAAAAATGTGGTATCATTATACGAAAAAATATGATTGTATTTCTTGTAGAAGCTATCGATAATTATTGTTACAATTAGTGGCAATTAAGTTAAGTATTTATTGATTATAATTAAAAAGAATTAAAAATGATTATAATATATTTTAAAATGATAAAACTAAGAATTTAGTTAAATATGATATTTTAAAATGTCATAAAGCATAAATATGATATTTATAAATCAGTATTTTTGGCAAAAGCGATATTTTAAAGTTTATCCGACAATAAGAATCGAACAAACCCAGAAAACATGTACTCAAATAAGTTGGTTTAAACTTAAACAAGAGTATGTTAATTTTTTCTATAAAAAGAAACTTCATATGCAATTTTCTATTATAGGAATACATCATAAGATGAAAAATTATATACATGCTCTTGTTATAAAATTATTAATTACGCTTTAATTTGCGGATGTGTAATGTAACTTCTTTGTTAGTGGCTTAGTAGTTGCGTGTTGATGGTAATTTATTTATTTATTTTCAATTTTATATGATTATTGAATTAATAAGTGAGCCATGGGGTTAAAAGTAAAAATATATAGTTTTATATATTTATGAGTTAATTATACCAGTAGGCTCGTTTTTACTTGAGGGTCATAAATAATACCTCGTTGGTTAATAATTAATTGAGTAGGACTGCTTAATTAATCAACTGTGAGTTAAATTGAAGATAAGTGCACTGTGTGTGTTAAATAAACATTAGAACCGACTGTGGGTTCTTTTCATTCTCTTTTGGTGTTTAGCTTCTTATGTGTGTGTGTATTCTTTTCCTAACCTCTAAGGGCAACCTTGAATCATTGATTTAATGTTGATTTGCTTCCTATTTGAAGGTTAGTTCTTGGGTTCATGCTTATTCTTGCCTAGATATGTATTTGTTTTATTTAGGGTTCATGTAGAACTTGAATGATATGAGAAATTGAAGTGTTATGGTGTTTAGTTGTAAGGTTTTTGTTGAATTGGTACTAGTTTGGGATTCAATTGTTGTGTTTTGTTGACTTAAGCTTAGAACTCCATTAATGGAGGATGGTGATGAAGATGGGTTTTGAATTTGATAAGAATTTGATGTCCATATGATTTTAATGTGTTACTTGTTGTTTTACATGTTATTTGAGGTCTTTGCTGTTATATAATCACTTATGGTCGAATTCCATATTTTATTGTTGTATTGGTATGTTTGGTTGAAGCTGGAACAAGGCAAAAACTTATTGCAAGTATGATGTTCGAAGAGCGTCGCACCGCGTCGACCATCAAGAGGGATCGCGACACGATCCCTGTTGCAGTCCATTTTGCATTTTGTTTCTGCTTTAATTCAGTTGTATTATGCTCATATCTTGCATATTTAGTTCTATCATGGTTTATTTGAGATAAATGAATTAGCCTTGATGTTAGATGCTATATATGGAGATATATGTGTTACTTGTACACTTTAATTTAAGAAGTTGATTTTAATGAACTTTGTACATGTCTACTTGGTTTCTAAATGTTATAAATCATGTAAATAAGTTATATGCTAGTTGAGCATGCATGTGTTTTATGATGGTTTATATGAGTTGGTTATATTTGGTGAGTTTTGACCCATTTGTGAAATAACTTGGTTTTGGAGTTATTTAGGACTTGAATTCTAATTCGGGTTGTGGTGTATTCTCAGGTAAGAAGAAGACTCAGTGTCATTAAACTACTGAGCTTGGAGATTGGAGAACACAAGTGAGTGGACTTTTAACTCACGGGTAGTATTGCTTGTAACGGTTATGGTTGCAACGGTTTGATGATTGATCCATTGATAGACTGTTTAGTCTAATGATTGATTAACTGGTTATGTGTTAATTAATCGTAGAGTCTTTGATATGTGCATATGGTTAAGGGAGGTCAGCTTGGCTGGGCTATAGGCTGGGCTCGTTTGCTATCGGCTAATCAATAATTAGATCTTTTGATGCATTCGTTACAACTTAAGGGCATTACCGTGTGAGAATAGCAAATGTGCTATCGGCAAACCTTTGCTTGGTCGGTATGGGTTGCAGGTTCTGCAGAACCGCCGGTCCTCTGTGGTGCTTGTTTACTTGTTGTTGTTGTTGTATCTTTCTGTTGTGGCTTGTGCTATTTCGTTGGTTAAGCCTCCATTCACTTAGCTTTGAGCTAATCCCCACCTTTGACTCCATTTTGCAGATTTTGGTAAGTGCAGCTGTTGAGTTGGGAGTTGGTGTTCGTTTTGGGATAATTGACCGCCACTCTGATATATTTTTTCGACGATGAGCCATTTGTAAACTTAAGTAACACTGGGTTGTGATAACTGTATGTATTTTGTTTACTTATAATCTTTTGTAAACAGGTTTGTATATATATATATATATATATATATGTATATATATTATAATTGATTCCGCAGTTATTTAAAAAAAATTTGGTTGAGAATAGCAGTGTTACATGTAATTTATTAATTGGGCTCAAATATTAGAGCTACTCTAATGGTATAATTTAGGGCAAACTGCTTCAAAATACAACAAACTTTGGCTAAGCTACCATTGTATACAACGAACTTTAAAATTTAAAAAAAAATACAACCAACTTGCTTATTTCCCCTATTGTATGCAAGTTGTATTTAAATTTTTTATTATTGTATTCATCATCTTTGTTCTTCAAATTCAAGAACATTCAAACATTCAAATATTCAAACTTCATTAATATTCAAGAACATTCAAACCTCAAATCTGTAACCAAATCATACATTCGAGCAAAAAACACAAGTAACAAAGTCCTAATATATATATCAAATCGAAGATGAACTCAAGATCTCACTATAATCCAAGAACATTCAAATCCAAGAACATTTTTAGATATTATGTTCAAATCCAAGAACATTTTTAGATATTATGTTCTTCAGATCCAAAGAGCTTAAATAAGTAACCTAATCATATGTTGAAATCTTTAATCAAAATTAGAACATTCAAGCCCCAAACATACACCTTCGTATCTGTACCAAAATTGCACCAGATCTAATTGAAGAGAGAGAGAGAGAGATTGACTTGTGAATTTGAAACCCTAATCGCAAAGGGGACGGTGGCGGCGGTAGTTGTTTGAACCCGACACAAGAAACCTTAAACCCAAGGCGATGAGGTGGCGGTTGTTTGAAGGTGACGGAAGAAACCTTAATCGCCAGAAACCCTAAGCATTACGATAGCTTGAAGGCGATGGCAGTGGTGAGCTTCGAAGACAGAGGTGATGGCGGTGGTCAGCTTCGAAGGCGACGGCGATGGTCAGCTTGAAGGCGACGGTGGTGGTTTGCTTCGAAGGCAGAGGCGACGGCAGTGGTGAGCTTTGAAGGCAGATCGAGGTGATGGCGGTGGTCAGGCTTGCCTAATAGAAGAACAGTACCATTAAACCCTAGATTCTTGGTCCTTTTATTTACATCTGCTTAACTAGTGAGAGACGGGTTTAGGAGGTATGAAAATGTTCTTGAATAACACCCAGAAAAAAATACAAAAAATAAAAGAAATTATTTTTTTAAAAAACCGTCTAGATAACCTACAATAGTAGGTAATTTGTATACAATGTAAAAGTTATACAAGTTAGTTGTATTAATTTTAAAAAATTAATGTTCATTATATATAATGGTAGCTTAGCTAAAGTTAAATATATTTTGATACAGTTTGCCCTATAATTTATATAAATCTAAACTGCAATACCGAATCACATTTAATATATAAGTTAATTAACTGTTATCTATACTACTATATAAATAATCATTTAATATTCTCTCTCTTCTTTAATTTTAAGAGTTCTTAAAATTCAATCAAGACAAAATCTTGACCATTCATTTTATCTAAATTAATCTCATCCACTCAATCTTTAACCATTTCATTCTCTCTCCTAATTTACTTTACTTCTTATTCATTTAAAATATATTCTCTCACACTAACACACCCTCTCACACAAACATAATTATCCACTCACATCAACATAATTTCTAAAATCTTATTAACTTCTCACTATTTATTTCATAAGTATACATCTTTTTTCTTATTTTAATCTATTTTAGAATTTATTTTTAAAATTTTTAAAATAGTTGATGCAAATAATTTTTTTTTTGAAAAAATGGACATTAAATCGCGCGAATAATATATCATTACATTCTTGAAAGCTACATGTTGTAAAAAAACTATTTGACGCCACAACATTACACGAGTACAATGCTAGTATACTTATATGCATATTGAAAAGTAATAATTAATCGGTTGTACCCTTAATTATGCCAATGTTTGGAACACACTTCAACTGCCACACAAATACAACATACAAATACTCTCATGTATTGAAATTTGAAAATATGAACAATATAATATGTATTCAATTTTAAAAACTATTATTTAATATATCTAGTTTTGAAAAAAAACTATCATTTAATCTTGTTCTAGTAGAAAGAAATTTTTATCGGGGAAAAAGACATAAGAAGTATAGTTTGCAGGTCATCTTTAGATTTTTAAATTATTTTTATGCCAAATAGTTATTCTTATTATGTCTATTATTATTATTATGAAATTCAGATGAACATTGAGTATCTTCCATGTGTGAAAAATTCTTCATCATCTAGATCCGAACACATAGACCTAAATCTGGTAAATTTCAAACTTAAACATTCAATATACAAAAACTCAAAACCTTTGATCGCGCAAGAAACATTCATACAAATGAATAGAACTAAATTAGGGGCTGTTTATTAAAACACAATGATTAAGTACCGAATGATTATGTAGTTTAAAATAGTTCAATGGCTCTGAATGAATCTGAATGAACAATCTGAATGATGCAAATTACCATTTTAATTTTAATAGTGATATATTATATTATAAGATATGATATGATTGTATAACAAGACAATGTGTGAAATAAGGCGTATTAAGGTAAAATACTTGGTACTTAATGATTTAGAATGTACTTTAAGATAGAATGATTCAGCAGCGTTCTTCTGTTTCATTCAGCACAATCTTCGTTAAGAGGCAACAATCAAACACGCTGAATGTTGAACGCGTCGGCATTCAGCGCTGAATGGTTCAATTAAGCAGCAAACAAACAGCCCCTTAGTAACCTAATCGAAGAATAAATCAATAACCTAATCAAAGTAAGAAACCTAATCGAAGCATAAATAAGTAACCTAATCGAAGTAAGAGGGTTACTTGTGTTCATACAAATGAATCGAAGTAAAAACCCAAGCCGATGAAATCGAAATAAAGAATAGATGAAATCGCCTTAGAAGTAAAAAAAGAAATCCAAACTGCCATTTAACAATCACAATCGTCAATCACCATTTAACAATCGTGAACTAGAAATCAATAGATGCAATCGAAATCGTAAATCGTAGATCTGGAAAAATTCTAATCACATACCCAGATCTCGAAATGATGTGTTAAGAGTCCTGGTAGACGATGAAGATGAAGACGAACCCACAATCGATGATGAAGATGAGCTTACACGCGATAATGAAATCGTAGATGATGAAGATGAACTTACAATCAATGGAAAACCCCATATTTGGAAACAATGTCGAAATTGTAGATGATGAAGATCGAGGAACTTACAATCGATGATGAATCCTAGCAGATGATAAAACCCTGATCTTAGTAGTCAATATCGTAAATCCCATGTATCTAGTAGATGATGAATCACATATTGAGGGATTGCTTCATGTTTGTATTATTATTATTATTATTATTATTATTATTATTATTATTATTATTATTGTTGTTGTTGTTGTTGTTGTTGTTCTTATTATTATTATTATCATTTTAAGTACAAGATGACGTGCTAGTAACATGGAATCACAAGTCATAATACATAAAATAGTAGGTTTTGAAACTTTAGTACATTAAATGGTAGTTTTCAAAGTTGGATACATATAATAACAAAAGGTGATAAATTTGATACATTTTCGGAAACTAAACCCTTTTTTTATTATTCTAGCTACGACTTCACTCATATCGATTTGGTTAGTAATGTTAGTTTGTAAACCTTGATTCCCTAGCAGAGGCTGTTGGCATCGTGATGACTAGCCTGGATCACATAATGATGGAGTAGGAGAATTCGGATATGCTTCAAACTCTTGAATGAATAAAAATATGCACTAGATTTGAAAGTCATGGATACATTTTTGGTTTGAGTAGATCGTGTCGCGATCCTCATTTTCATCTCCTATATAAACTTGTATTTGTAAACCAATTTTATGTTTTGGTTTTTTCTAGTGTTTCTAAATAAAATTCTTTCTAGTTCGGTCGTGGATGTATCTAGGTCGAATTAATCGAGTGAACCACATAAAATCCTGTGTTCTGACTATTTATTTCTTGATTATAATGTTACTCATCATTTGTATGAATTATTTGTGGACTCTCTACAATCTCCCAACTAACTAGTATCGGAGGTAGATTCATACTGCTTAAATTTTGGGATAATGGCAAAAGACAAAATCATCAAGATTGACAAGTTTGATTGTGAGGATTTCAATTTCTAGAAGATGCAGATAAAAGATTACTTATACTAGACAAAACTACATGTACCACTAATATGATCGAAACATGGTGGGATTAAGTACGGAGACTGGGATCTCATGAATCAGTAGACAGATCATCCTTGGTGAAGAACGCTGATTACAACTTCCTCAACGAGAAGACAACGTTCAGTTTAATGAAGATGTTATCCAACATGTATGAGAAACTTCCGCTTAAAATATAGTTTTCTTGATCAAAGAGTTAGTCAACACGAAGATGAAGGAAGCCGGATCTCCTTGTGATCCCCATTTTCTTTTCCTTTATATGCTTGTAATTGTAAACTGGTTTTTTTGTTTTATTGTTCTTTCCTAGTATTACTCAATTACGTCATAGTTTTTTTTTTAACAGCAAAAAAGGATAAATTAGACATAAAGCTTCAACATGACCATCACCTTGATCTAGCAATCCAAGTATATTTTATTAAATAAATATAAAAAGAAGCTAGATGATCAAGTACAAAGAGATTAAATGATATATAATGGATTAAAACACCACATTGATCATAACAAAGAAATGTATTTAGCTCTATATTTAACCCATGTATATAACGATGTTTGGATCTCATTTGCAACTAATGACACCAAGATAAATGTTTGTAGTTAATAACCCTATTATTCCGAGCTTTCCAAATGCACCATAAAGAACCACTCACTGCCGCCTTCAAAAATGATTTTTCCTTCTTTGATCTCGCCATCTCTGAGAGATTGTAAATTAGATGATAATTCTCCACCTTAACATTGCACAAATTGAATTACGACATATATGTAGTTGATCGTCAAATTGATCGAGTGACCACTTACATTTATGTGTTCTGATTTGCTTTTTGTTAATTTCATGATTGTCGTGTTATTCATTATTTGTGTGTATTGTTTTTGGGCTCTCTACGATTTTCCAAAAAATGTTATTCTCTACACTCTAATCTACAATATCATATTATAAGTTATCCATATAGGTTTAGTTAATACGTAGAAAACAGAAAAAGTCAGAATTGTCACTCAATAATAACTTCAACATGCATATATTAGAGTGTGTATGCAAAGTAGATTAGTTTGTATGACTTGTCGTAGTGGTATCACTACAAGAGTTATAGCCTTTTGCGGCGACAAATGTCGCCGCTAGAGATCCGGTAAAAGACTAAACGTTTGTCAGACTTGCTGACTTTCAACGCAAGGCCTTTTTGCTGCGTCACCGTCGCCGCAAAAGGTCTAATGACAATTTCTATTATTTATTTTCCCACGGAAAAAAAGGCGCGATGTTTTCACTCGCGAGTGAATTAATTGTCGCTGCAAAAAGTTCTTTGTCGCCGCAAAAAGATTATTATTATTTTTTTATTTCTTAGTTTTCACAGATTACATTTTTTTATTTATGGTTTCTTTTCCTCCTTTTCATTCATTTCTGCAAACCTTCTCAGATCGATCCGAAGTCCGGCGCACCATTCAATCGTATTCTTCTCTGGCCGGTCGCCCTCGACTCTCTCTCCTTTACTCCTTGAAGCAAACCCCACCTTGGTTTTCCTCCTCCACCGCCGCACCACCTACGCCGCCGCCGACTCCCACCTTGAAAGTAAAGTTTATATTTGGTTTATTTTGTTAATATTTGTTATTAATATGTGGTTTTTTGTTGATTTGGAGGTTTCTTCTCCTCCTCCTCCTCCTCTCCTTCCGTCGACTCCCTGCCGCCGCCGCCGCCGCCGTTGCTGGAGGTCTCCGTCTCCCTGTAGCCGTTAGCCCATTCAAGGTATGTTTTTTTAGTTTTAATATTATTGTTTGATTTAATATTAATTTGTTTTATTTGATTATGTTAGGTTACAATTTTAGTTAATATAATGTTAGATAATATTAGTTTTTATTGGTTTTAATATTAATTTGTTTTACTTGATAATGTTAGATTGTTGTTGATAATGTTAGTCTTTAATTAGTGTTAATAATGTTAGCTTATTGTTGATTTGTGTTAATATTTAATTATTGTTAGTGCACTAATAAAGTTTGAAATTACTTCAATGTTAGAATAATTGTTTCTATGTATTTAATTATGTGTTAAATAGTTTATTTGATGATTTTAGATTATTATTTAGTATTAATAATGATACATTATTGTTAGTTAGTGTTAATCTTTAATTATTATTAATATTTAATTAGTGTTAATCTTCAATGTTAGTGTTAATCTTTAATTGATGATGTTAGATTATTATTTAGTGTTAGTAATATTAGATTATTGTTAGTTAGTCTTAATCTTTAATTATTGTTAGTACACTAATAATGTTAAAAATTAGATCAATGTTAGAATAATTATTTCTATATATTTCATCATGTGTTAAATAGTTTATTTGATGATTTTAAATTATTATTTAGTGTTAATAATGTTAGATTATTTTTAGTTAGTGTTAATCTTTAATTATTGTTAGTACACTAATAATAATATAAATATGATTAATGTTTGAATAATTGTTTCTATATATTTAATTAAACACATGTCGCCGTTAAAAATGAACCCGTCGCCGTAAAAAGTGTTTAATATATTATTAATTATTAAAAAATAATTATACAAGTGTCGCCACTAAAAATGAACCTGTCGCCGCAAAAAATGTTTCATATATTATTAATTTTTAAAAAATAATTAAATAAGTGTCGTCGCGAAAAATGAAATGGTCGCCACAGAAGTGTTTAATATATTATTAATTACTAAAAAATAAATAAAGTGTTTGGGACAAAAAAACAAAATGTCGCCGTAAATAGTCTACACGTGGCAAGATCTGGGGCTGGTAAGTTTCGCCACTAATAGTTAAAATTTTCGCCGCAAATAAGTGTTTGGGACTAATTTTTACGGCGGATCATTTGCGGCGACATGTCGCCTTAAAAGAGTTTTTGCGATAACTTTTTGCTCTTTTACGGCGATATTTTTCACCTCTAAAAGTCGGTTTTTTTTGTAGTGGACCTCTCTTAGAGTTAAAAGAAATAAAAAGTTAGAGAAAGAAAATATATTCTAGTTGTTTCAAATTTAGAAGAAACTAATTGTAAAAGAAAGTCGGATTGGAAGTGACTAATCCGTAAAATTTCTAATGAAAATGTATACTAAGTGTACATTTAAATTTATTGTTTATATATCTGAGATAGTTAGAGACAGAGAGAAATCATAATTAGTAAATCTAGAAATTCGTATGAAAGTTTATTAGTTTTTACTTTTTTGATTGAATAAAAACTATACGACACATTTACAATGACCATTTATACACTTACACTCTTCTAATATAATAAATGATTTAGTTTTCGAAAATAAATTAAAGTTGTTATTATTAAATTTTGAAAACTATTATTTAATGTACTAAAGTTTCAAAATCAATCATTTAGTGTATTATTATCTTTGATATTAAGTTACTAGCAGGTCACTATATTTCTCAATACAATAAATGATATATTTTTAAAACTTCGGTACATTAAATGATAGTTAGCAATAATATTTTAATATTAAAAATAAATCAAAATAAGAAAATTACCAGTTACCTACCAATCAAAATTCTCAATACACTACACGGTATATATATTTTGAAACCTGTGTACATTAAATGGTAGTTTTCTAAGTTAAATAAACACAATAGCAAAAAATAAAAACTTCAATGCATTTTCGAAAACTAAACCTTATAATAAAAGACAACTTAAATAAAAATCCATTATATATTAGTTATTGGTTTAGATAAAAATTAATCTAAACCTCCATTTTAATAAAAAGTGAAATTCAATTTTGACTTTGTAGGATTTAATTTTAACTTTAATTTGAATCAAACTTTTTCTATATGATATTTTAAAATATTGTTTTTTGCCTACCATAATTTACATATATCATATTTAACTTTTATTACCTTTTAAAATATCATATTTAACTAAATTCTTAGTTTTATCATTGAAAATATTTTATATTCATTTTTAATTCTTTTTAATTATAACCAATAAATATTTGACATTATTGCCCATAATTTTAATAATAATGATCTATAACTTCTACGTTAAGGCCGTCTATCATTATTTATTAAATTCTCGTTTCTTTTATGTTATATAATTACTTTATATCTTTTAATTGATATTTAAAATATATTATTTTTAAAACAAACTCATCTAATAACACACGAGAATTTAATTTAGTGTAATATAAACTATTACAATTTTATCATCACATATTAAACCAAATATAATGTGTTA
This sequence comes from Drosophyllum lusitanicum, assembly GCA_032274825.1. Taxonomy (NCBI): domain Eukaryota; kingdom Viridiplantae; phylum Streptophyta; class Magnoliopsida; order Caryophyllales; family Drosophyllaceae; genus Drosophyllum; species Drosophyllum lusitanicum. The sequence continues at coordinate 8,753 of JAUEJL010072046.1, read as the reverse complement.
CCATCCATCACGACGCTCATGACACGTCATGATATGTTATAGCCCATTACAACTTAAATAATTTATTTTTAATTGTTTTTTAGAAATAAAAATAAAAGTAAGAACCATTCAAGCATGCCATTTGTTTAGAATAGAGAAGCGAATTAAATAAAAAAGACAAGAAAGACGAATATTGTTAATAAATTATTATAAAAATTCAAAAATATACTTTAGATAGTGGATACTCCAAAAAGCTAATTGAACATAGTTCATTTTTGTTTCTAAAGTTGCCTAAATAAGTAATAATGATAATAAAAAGAAATGATAAAAGAATCAATAGTTCCTTTCATAATCATAATCTCACATTCTATGTATTACAAAGTCATATGCTTCCTTTCAATTCCTTGTGATAATTATAACATCACATGTTACAACATTTTCATATCACATAAATACTCTTACGACTAACAAATTTCAAATCCAATATAAAATTTGTCAAGTATTTGTGTCTATCCATACACAAACAAATGCTTAAAAAGATAAATAAATACACACTCCTAATTTGTCAAGTATTTGTGTCTATCCAATATAAAATTTGTCAAGTATTTGTGTCTAAACCCAATTATGTATGCATATGTATATATATGTGTATGTACATGCACTTTCATTGTGATAACAATAAATCATAAGAAATAAACATATGATATTCTAGTTTTACATGTTTTGTTATTTATATGTATTTAATTCTAACACAGTAACACATACAATATAGTGTATTGAACTATTGAAAACTATCATTTAGTGTGTTATAACCTATGATAGTAGGTTATTACCGGTTTTCTTACTTTCTTCAACGACTTCATCAGTGCAGTTTGACAACTCCTTTGCTTGTAAATCCATCGACAAATGTCTCCTCTTCCATCCCATAGACCGTAAATTGGGAAGATGATCGACAAATGCGTCTCCGATGAAAGGGTTACATGAAAGGTGTCTCTAGTAGGGGTGTTCAAAACCGGATATCCGAAATTTCGGATAGTTAGTTTTCAGTATCCGAATCCGAATCCGAAATTTCGGATATCCGAAATATCCTATAATTTCAAAAATATATATTTTTTATAAAAAATTTTAAAAATATAATTACTAAATAACCATATTTTAAACTTTAGTCACCAAAAAATAGCTCAAGTATGCTTCAAAACGAAAAATACATGTATATAAAACTATATATGTTAAGAAATTTAAATAAATAATCAATAAAAAAAATCGGATATCGGATATCCGAAAATTCAAAAAATTACTATCCGAATCCGAATCTGAAAATTCGGATATCCGAATTCCGGGTATCCAAAATTTCGGATATCCGAATTTTCGGATAATTTCGGATCGAATTTTCGGATAATTGATTCGGATGTTCGGATTCGGATTATTTTGAACACCCCTAGACTCTCTAACTGCCGGAGATGGTGAAGATGACCGATTGTTTTATGATTAAATATTGTATTTTTGACTTCTTGTTTTAAGCTCAAATCGAACCCAATCCGCTAATTTCGGTTTTAGAAATTTCAAACCCAATGGTTTCAGTTTCGGTTTTGGGGGGTTCTAGTCATTAAGGGTTCGGTTTCAGTTTTAAAACCGAACCCACATAGTTTTCAACATTAATATATAAGTTTTTGCACTAACCCTCATTTTTCTAGCATTATATTCAAATTTCAGCAACGATGTCTAATATCCAGCATTAAATTCATTGTCTAAAAACATATTTTAGCACTAAATACTATTTTCAGCCCAAATATTTAAAATAGAAACGTATTTGTATCATATAACCATAATATAAACATTGATTTGAAAAGGGGTAAACGACAAAAGCAAAGAAAAGTTATTGACCTTAGTAATTAGACCTTGAATATTTAATGGTCTTCATTGACTTCTATTTAAAAAACATGTATATAATATATTAAATATTAGTGGGTCAGTTTCTTAATAGGGCGGTTTCTTGTTAAAACCGAGCCAAAACAAACCCATCGGTTTTTTCAAAATTTAAAACCGAACCGCCGGTTTTAAAATGGTTTTGATTTTATCGTTTCGGTTTTGTCGCTTTAGTGGATTGGTTTCGGTTTTTCGCTTTCTATGCTCACCCCTACTCATAGATGTAGTATAAGTCTATAACCTTTGATAGCAGCTTAAACAGGTTAACTTGAATTAAAATAATTGAAAATAAATTAAATACCATTTTAATAATAATAATAATAATAATAAAATCACCATGTGGCTTCATCAGCACCTTGCATTCATCGATTTTCACTTCATATATTACTTCATCGATTTTGAAGGTTAGGTTCCGATTTGCAGGTATCGATTCATTTTCAAAATAATCAAAATTTATGCCATAATTGAAGGGTCAACGATTCATCTTCATCTATATATTTGGTTGTAAGATTCCAGATCTGGAAACCCAAACATCGATTCATCTTCATCATCAATCGATTTCTGTTTGTTCAGTTTTGTTGAGATCTGTTCATGGGTGCGATTTCTATCGATCTCCATCACCGATCTAGGTGTGATTTCATCTTCAAAGGCCAAAGGTCACCAATCTATGTGTGATTTAATCCTCAAAGTTGGAAGGTTTGAAGGTGTGTTTTGATCTTCATCTGTGTTATAAGGTTCATCCTTCAAAAACAAAACCCCATCAATCGTCATTCTTTGATTTAGGCTTCATATGCGATTTAGGGTTTTTCAGATGCGCTTTTAGGTCCGATTTAGGGTTTTTCATATGCGATTTACTGCTTATTCAATCTGGTTTTGCTAATTAAAGGTTCATATAGGTTCATCGATTTTGGGTTTCAGGTCTGATTTAGGGTTTTTTCATATGCTGTTTTTACACTAAAACGATTCAAAGGTCAGTTGTTTAAATGTCAAGGTCGATTGTTTGTAGGTACTAATTATTCATATGGTTCATCTTCATCAAATATGCGTTTCATCTTCAAACATGATTTCATGTTCCTAGTTCTTCTTCATCTTCGTGTTCTTCTTCATCTTCCAGATTCTTTTAAATTTCTTTCAGCATGGAAAATAATAATAATTTAATGATGTGAAATTTAAAAATATATCAAAATTAAGAAAATTACCTGCAACTTGTGTAGCAGGTTTTCCCATACATAAAATGGTAGGTTTGGTAAGCTTAGTATATTTTATGGTAATTTTCAAAGTTGGATACACACGATAGCAAAAAGTGACAACTTCGATACACTTTCAGAAACTAAACCCTTGTATTAAGTACAAGGACTTTATTTGTAATTTAGAATGACGAAGAGTCATAGATTTAAATATACTGTTGGGTAGAAAGTGTAACTACCTGAAGTATCTTCTAATGTAAATAAAAGACTAGAGTTGTGTTCAATAAAGTTCATGTAAAAAAATATAGGCCTAAAATTTTAATGTTCAATCCAAGGTGATTCAGTATACAATTACAGGTGATTTGTAAAAGCATCAAATGTGAATTAGGAAAATGCCACTAGCCAAAATTTTAAAAAACAATCTGGACCATTGATGCAATTGATCAAAAGGTAAAATTAGTACCGTAGGACTATGAATCAAGTATAGACTATATTAAACATTTTTCTAAAAGACTAACTTTAGTAAAGTTTATTAGATAATCCTAGTTATTGGATTTAGATAAAAAAAAATTAATTATCAAATCTTAACCATCCATTTTGATAAAAACTAAAATCTAATTTTACTTTTCTTTGTAAAAATTGGATTCAATTTTGACTTTAACTTAAACCAAAATTATTAGAGATAATTTTATATATGTCTTTAAACTCTAAAATATCGTATTTGTCTACCTTAATTTGAAAATATCATATTTACTCCTTATAATATTTTAAATATCATATTTAACCAAATTCTTAGTTTTATCATTCAAATATATTATATAATAATTTTAAATTCTTTTTTTAATTATAACCAATAACCTTATTGCCCATAATAGTAACAATAATTATAGATGACTTATACAAGGAATACAATCATGTCTCTTCGTATCATGATACTACGTTTCTACCATCACGTCCGAACTTCCTTTTGCGCCAATGCGTCCATCGCTGATCTGAGTGTTGACGCTATATGTCGTTATTTTTTAAAATTCTCATTTCATTAGCATTTTATAATTATTTAACATCTTTTTATTAATTTTTAAACCAAACCAATGTATCACACGAACATTTAATCTACTATAAGAAAAACAAATTTTTTCATTTGATCTTAACTCATTCATAATAGATCAAAGGAATTGTTGAAAAACTCTCTCTATTGTTCTTCGTTTTCTTCATATTCAATTCAACGAGAGAAACATTATGGATCTTACATGTTTGCATTAGAAATCGCTTGATACTTGATACCGTGGATCTATAGGTTACCTATCTAAAGGGTTTAGATATACTAAATGATAATTTTTGAATGTTCAGTACAGATAGATTTTAAAGTTGAATACAAATAATAATAAAATATGTAAAATTATAGGTAAACTAAAACATGTTAGAATGTCAAAACTAATCATGTATATGTGATTAAATCATTACTTCATTAAAGTAGATGGTGTATTAACAAAGATTTACAATCGTTGGAGAGATTTAATCATTATTTTGAGTCAATGGGTGTGAATTAATGACTATAATAGGATTCTATAGCATGCTTAGTATTTTTTTTACACCGACATCATACTAAATGATTTGTCATAACTAATTTGATCAATCTTCTTAAGGAGATGTTGATGTTGAAATGTTTGATAAACCTTATAACATAAAAAAAGATGAAATAAAAAATAAAAATAATAATATGTTTTTTGTTAGTTTTATACCATCTTAAGTCGTAACACACACGCACACTCTTGATTATATACCTTTTATCAATGATTATTTGGACGATGAGCATTTTTTGAAACTCCTATATCGCTAGATTATGACTCTTTGGTTTGTTACTTAATTGGGTTCTTTATGGGTTGATGAACCTTATAACATAAGAAAATATTTATGATATTATAAATAATAAAATTGGTTTAAAATATATACATTTATATCTAATCCTCCCTTTTATTCATATTCACACCATGCCTACTCCATAAAGAAAAGGCAAAGTAATCTAGACGAGGCAAGTTCTTTAGAACCTTAATAATTTATACAAAGGGGTTTACCAAACTGGTACTTGAAAAGATTTTAATTTCTTTAAGCTATTAAACAATGTATCTTTAATTTAATATTAATAATTGATTACAAAAGCATAGGTTACTTTTAATTATACAAAATACAATAAAGATAACATGTAGATGTATATATATAAAAACAATAGAAATATGAATGATAGGATTTAGCTAGTGTAGGAGGTTTTGATTGTATAAATGTATTGGGATAAATTAGGTTCTCTTGCATTGTAATGATATCAAAATATAAAGTAATTATTACTTTTTATTCTTTTCTGCCGCAAATCTATTATAAATTAGCGAGGGATTAGCAACTGAACGAATAAAAATATATAAGTATTTTATGGGGTAATCTTTTTTAATATGTATTTAACTTTATACATTTTATTATTATGTGTATTGAATTATAAAAAAAGTATTTTGTGTATCATCTAACTTTTAATAAATTGGTATTAACTAAGTTTGAGAAATGGTGTGTTTGGTGAAATTAGCTAGAGCTAGGGTTGATTAATTGATAATCCTAAGCTTAAACCATAAGTTACTTGGAAAAACTTTTATTTTGGGGGATTATGAGGGATTATATTTTTAATATTCTCCTTAAAATTTTAACACCCGAACGAGACTAAAGAACTAGAGATTATAAAAACTAGAATACCAGGTCCCTATAATCCCTGGCCATGACAAACACACTCAAAGAATAAAAACATCGCTAATCCCACACAATAGCGACGGGGTCGAACAACTTATACAAAACACACCCTCCCCTCATGAATTTACCCAATAGATCGCAATGACACGTGTAATAATTTTCCCTTAATTTAATGAAACGCATCATTTCTTTTTGGTCATATTTATTTACAATTGGACTCGGTTATAAATCGCTTATAAGTTGCATAGGAGAATGTATTGTGCTAGCACACCGTTTAACATTTCCTAGTATATGTGTGTAACCTCATTCTTCTTTTAAATATAAATTGCATAACAATCACAGCGAATAGTTTGTGCTCGACAACATGTTCAATTTCAAGAATATAACGATATGATATATATGGAACTCAATGTAAACAAATAGTTTTTTTTGTTGACAACGTATCAGTTTTCTTTCTCTACTTTCAATTTTCTTTATTTTATCAACTCTTCTATTGGGTTTTAACGTTATTATTTAAAAAATTAAAATAAGAAAAAAAGTATATAATTATGTTTAATGAGTTGTTAAACAACAATTACTATATATAAATTAGTTAAGGTAATTAAAGATAAGAATAATTGTACTATTGTTTTGAGTATTTATATTATTTGTATAAAAACATATACTACTTGAATAAAAGAAGTTTTAAAAAGTAGATGATAGAAGGTGTGTTAAACATTTTAAAAGAAAATGATATATACTTCTACTTTTTGTTACTACTTTATCCTCTTACCTTAGCAATCACAACTTATGTTTTTATAATTAACTTTTTATAATTTTCATACTTACCATATTTTCATACTTACATTTTAATTACGTTTAAATTTTCTATACGTAAAACAAGGTTGTCATTTTAAAATAATAAAATCATCTTTTTAAAAACTAAAATCACCTTTTTTATTCTTATCCTTAAAGATTGTGGATATCATTCTCTATAAATCAATGTTTTCAATGAATGGTGATTTGTAAATTAAATGTATCTTTATAAATATTTCTATATAGAATAGCAAAATATACGATTTTTTTAATAATATGTGAAAGATTTTGTCGTAATCCGTAGCTACGTATTGTTGACACTATTAAATTTAGCAAAAATGTATATTTAATAAATTTCATTATAATCGTAGCTAATCAAGTTTAGCGATGGATTTGAGTATTTGACCGTAAGAAATTTTTAGTTTCCTCTAGAAGTTAGGGTTTCTTTGATATCCCTTTTTGTACGGTATTGTTGACACTATTATATTATATTTGCTAAACTTGGTTGTTAAGTATTATTGATGTGTCTTAAATTTCTGGTGCTATATTCTAATTAACTTAATTCTTTTTTTAAGTAGAATGATTCCTAGCCACAAAAATGAAAATAATTTATCCTAATGTTTAATGTTACATTTAATTTGCAGATATTCTATAGCATTTGATGGAATTTTAACCAGATTTCGCATTATGTGTTCGGATGACAAAATGAGAACTAGAGAATGGAATCAAATACCACCAGATGATTGAATTAGCAATCCTACAAAAAACGTAAAGCATTGAAAACCATCACCAAATCGTTCTTCTCTTCCTAGCTTCTTATACTTCGATTACGCAGACAGGGATCGATATCATCATCAAAATTGTTTGATGATTTGGTTCCTTCTTCTTCGATTATGCACGTAGGGTTTGATGATTTGGTTCATTGTCCTTCGTTCACAATTACACTTTATTTCTTCATTCATGATTTGGTTCATCGACCTTCATTCATGACAAGGGTTCATATATCGTTCTTTGTTCATGATTTGGTTCATCGTTCCTTATCCGTGATTATGTAAATTAGGTTCGATTAGGTAGGATTTTCTTTCTTCATTCCAACCTACTTCATTTGTAGTTAAGGTTTCTTGTTTTCATCTAGGGTTTGTAGTTAACGATTAGAGCTTATGGTTTGTCTTTCTTTATTATTGTCAGCTTCATTTGTTTCTTGTTTGGTGGCAAGTGGCAAAATGTGCAAAAGCAAGGCCCTTTGTAATTGACCTAGGTAATTACATTATATGTCAAATTCCTTCAAGATTTTAATTCTCAAAGGATTTCAATTTTCAAAGGACAAATTCCATTCAAAGTCATTTTAACAAACCGAATGTGAAATAAAATATTGGGTTAATTTTGTATATGCCCTTATTAAACATTAAAATATCTGATTTGTTCAATTTAACTTAAAAATATCATATATATCATTCTTAAGCTTTAAAAATATCATAATTACCCAAATACTTATTTTTTTATGTTTTGTAACTATTAACAATCAATTTAAATTTTTTATGATTATTAATATTTCTGAATCACATCAGCAATAGTAGAACTGAATGAGCAAAGCCGGAAAAACCTTGTGTTGAGCAAATCGGTTTGTCTGCAATTGAAGTAGAACAGAAAACAAACCTAAGAGATGGGGGTAGTGGAAGTCTTGAACCACCGCATTCCATGTGTCGAAGACAAGCATCACACCCGCATGTGATATAGCATTTGAATCGAAAGGACGCAGCCGCCTCTCTACCCAATAGGAGGTCGAAGTCTGCTTTGTCCACCACAAACATCCCAACCGCATCTCCGCCTAACAGTTAGGGGGTTGTGGAAATCGATTTCTCTATGAAACCCTTGAAGTTGATTCTGTATGAAACCCTCGTAACTAATTCTCAACACCGGTTTTCTGTATAGAACCCTCAATTCTCGATCTGAAAAACATTAAACCCTCGATCTCATTGAAACGATGAAGCCCTCAAATCTCATAATTGATTATGTATGAAACCCAACGAAAGATTATGAAAAATGGAGGAAGCTGTTTGAGAAAATGAAGCCTGCCATTTGGAATGCAACCTATATTGAAATTCAAGACCACGACCTGCAGGACTCCAAGTTTCC
>JAUEJL010072035.1:0-16466 GCA_032274825.1 Drosophyllum lusitanicum | reverse complement strand
GTGATTGTATACTGAATCACCTGTGATTGAATATTAAAATTTTAGGACTATGTTTTTTACATGGACTTTATTGAACAAAACTCAAATAATATATTACAAATTTACGCATATATATCTTACATATATATATATGTGTGTGTGTGTGTGTGTGTGTGCATCCAACTTGTCACGTTTTACTATTATACGTACTGAACTTTCATATCACCATTTAGTGTATCAAACTCTCTAAAATTACCATTTAGTGAACCTGGTTACCTAAACAACAACTAACCGGTAATTATTTTTATTTTTTATTTGTTTTTAATATCTCAACATTTCCACCTCACTAATTGTTGCCACCTCATTTATTTTTATTTCCTAAAGAACACTCATCATCTTCATCTTCATCTTCAAGATTGAAACATTCAAACACAAACTACATACATCCATCATCAAATTTTCAGAAACATAAACTACAAAAAGTGAATCGTAAACGCCAAAAAACAAAATCAATACTAATGTGCGTTTTACATACTAGTTTTATATTTACAAATTCCGGTTATTTTGTTCCAAAAACGACACAAATAGGTAAGAGGACCTAATCTGTTTTCGAGTATAGTAAATAAGTCAGCTGTCGATCTCAAGGGGAACTAGAGTTATTCTGATTTTTATTTTATTAATTTAGAATTAAACTATTAAAAACAAATAAAAGGCGAATAAAGCAAATAAAAGGGAAATTTAGAACTTTGTACTAAAAGTCAAATCTTTAACCACTAAATATACTACTAATCACTAGAAAATACCAAAAGCAATCCAATGGAAGCAAAAAGCACTAAACTTGGTTGGTTTTAACTATGGAATGAAGGCTTCCTCCTAGATTCGATTCTACCTTTTCGAGTTGATTAATCTCAATTAATTTTGTGCAATGGACATCTAACTCATCATATACCGATTCCTATAGTGGTTAGACTCTTGGTTAAATTATCTAGCCCTATAACTATGCAATTAATTAACCTTTATGGTCATGAGATCAATTTAAAGCACAATTAGCCGTTTTAAGTTCGAATCAAACAAGATTTTACCTCTAATAATTATTTAAGTTAACATATCATTAAATTGACATACAAAGGTCATCATGTATCAATCACACACATTAAAGTTTCCATCTTTGACTGTTTAAGCCTAGGATTTGGTCAATCACTAGTCAAAATCACCTATTGATCTTAGATAGTTAAGATTAAAGCTATAAAAACAAATTAGTCTTCTAATTTTTATAAACTCAGATTATAAACATGCAAAAACATTAACTAGAACATATATGGATCTTTGGTAAAACTTGTATGACATATATATGATGAATTATATCCTAAAACATTAAAATTAAACAACTTTACAAGGTATCATCTCCTCTAGGGAGGAAAAAAGAATATCTAGCCTATGAGCATCATTCTAACATTCTGAAAATTGTAAATAAACATGAAGAACAAAGTTAGAAAGATGAAACCGTGAAAAAGCAATGCTTTAAAGCCTTTATCTTCAATCTTCAAGCTTCAATCCTTCAAGAATAGCTCCAATCTTCCTTGAACAGCCTCTGGAACATATGTAGAGAGAGTGGTGGAAAAAGGCGGGTGATTAACCCTTAAATTGATCTGGGGTTATGTTTAAATAGTTTTCCAAAAACAGGGGTTTCGCGCCGCGATCTTGATAGTTATCGCGTTATCCACTTCTTTTCAAATTTGAACCGGCCTTATCTTGAACGTCGCGACGCGATCTACTTTGGATTGCGCGCGATCGCTAGCTATCAACACCAAATATGCTTCAACTTTGAAAACGTTGACTGGCCTTTATCTTCACCGGTCGCGCCGCGACCAATAGTAGATCGCGACGCGATCTCTTAATCAGCCCCAATTCTTTGTTCCTTTTCTTCTCTATCTTTATCTTTTCTTTTAAGGTCAATAATGGTTTAATCATCAAAGTTTTTGTTCAATTTCGGTTTAACCATCACAGTTTTTTTTTCTAAACGATATTACCATAAAGTTTGAATTTGTTATTTGTTATGATTTAAACCTCAAACTTTTTTTCAAATGATTTAAACCTTGAAGTTTTGTTAAAAAAACTGAGTAATTACTTAAGTTTTGTATGGTTTTCGATTTTACCCTCTCTACTTATTATGCATTTTACTTTTTATTAAAAAGTTAACAAAACTTAGAGGGTTAAACCATTTTTTAACAAAAAGTTAAGGGTTAAATCGTTTGGGAAAAAACTTTAAGGTTTAAACCAAAAAGAAGGTGTAACTTTGAGGATTAAATAATAATAAATTTAAACTTTATGGTAAAACTGTTTGAAAAAAAACTTTGATTATTAAACCGAAACTGAAGTAAAACTTTGATGGTTAAACCATTATTGACCCTTTCTTTTATATTTCTCATATCTTTATTCTTTTCTTTATTTCTTTATTTCTTTTATTTCTTTTATTTTTCACTTGATTCAACTTCTATTTCTTTCGATTCTTGCCTTGTTTAGTCTGCAAAATAAAAACAAAGGTAAAATGTATCTTTTTAAAAAAATACGCACACTTTTCCGGCTAAAATTAAATAGATATCGCGTGAGATTTATAACTAATAAATGAATATCAATACCTATGAAATCCTCTTCACAAACGCCTAAAAGTAGATAACTCAATTGGAAGTTACAAAACCACTGGTCTGAAATGAAAAACATAAAGACATAAATCAAAGATGAAGATGAACACAAAGTTGATGATAGTGATAAATCCTAAGATGTTAAGAACCCTAAATGGCAACAATCAAGAAGCCTAAGTCAAAACTCAAATCAAGAAATCAAAACACATGAGCTAAAATCGCAACAACTAAGAACCCTAAATTAAAACTTACCAGGAGATCTATGAAACATAAGTCATAGGTCAATTATTAAGAAACCTAACAAAAATCCTAAAGATCTTCTATTGAACCAATCTAAATCCACACAATTTGAAACCACCGAACCTTCAAAAATCTTTGAAACTTTAAATGTCGGAAGAATGACGAAGAGGATGAAGAAGACTTGTGATAGTTTGCGTAAAGTTTGTAATAGAAATGGAGAAGAATACATGGCATGATCAAATGAGAACATCTTTTAACGTGAGAACCCGGAGAACAGTTTATAGCCCTTGGATTATCTTTATTTAATTGCAGATATTAAACTTGGTTTAATTAAGGTATGTTGAATTTTTAATTATTTGGTTTAATTAAGGTATGTTGAGTTTATAGTCTTATTTATGTCAATAAATGATTGTCCTAGAAATATTCTCACCGTTCTCTATTTAAAATGTGTTCTCACCGGATCCACCTCTCTCTCTCTCTCTCTATATATATATATATATATATATATATATATGCATCTACCAACTTATTGGTTTACTCCTTTAAATTGCTATTTTTAAGTTTAAATTTGTTTTTTGGGCCTTTTAAAATATTATTTAAAATAACAAACATCGATCAAAACTTGTTAGTTGCATGTAATTCCAAAGCAGCCATGAAAAGTAAATAAACATGGACCAATGAGTACCGGTAATATATTGAGAATAATTTTGATAATGGGCTTGAGTAACTGACTAATGAGTCGGCCGTCTAGTTGGCTTTAATTAATAATAAGAAATTAATAAAATACAATTATTGGTTATTATATCATTATAAAAAATATATAGAATTGAATGCATATATGGTGCAGGGGTTCTTAATGGGGTGATATTTTATTAAAACCAAACCAAAATCATCAGTTTATTCAAATTTTGAAACCAAACCGTCGGTTTTGATCCGGTTTCAGTTTTATTGGTTTAGTTTTGTCGATTTTAACTGTTGAGTTTGGTTTTTGGTTTCTATGATCACCCCTAATCTTATGTGAAACATTAACTCTTTATGAATGTGAGGATGGTATGTTGCCGACAATCACTATTTTCTCTCTTTAAGTTGGTTAAAAGATTATATTTTTCTAATTAAACGAACATGTTATAACATGAAAACCTTTTTCAACGCCCCTTTAAGCCGCTTACTTTGAGAAAACCGATCCTTATATTCTATTATAAAAAACGTGTTTCATTTAGATAATGGTCTCTATGAATCTCTTATGGGTCTATATAAAACAATCTCTATTAGCTTCCAATTTATAGACTTCTCTAATAAAGCAGTCATTGATCTTTAAGTCAATGTATGACTATTTACATTTTACGTCTTATATCTCATTTTACCTCTTATATTTCATGAGTTTTGTTGTTGTCGTCATAAACTTCTCATATCGGTTGTTACATAAACCAATCTTGTGAATAAAATAACTAGTATATAAGTATGTTGATGATGTAGAGAATATTGCCGTTGTTGTTTATTAAAACTTCTCTAATTTCATTAAAAGTATGAGATACAACACATTTAGCATACGATGACCGAGTATTAAAGCCATAGCCTGATTGAGAAGACCTTGAATAAGGTCCCCTTATCTATAAAAGAACATGTTGTATTTTGTTGAAAAGTGTTAATTTATTATTAGGGTAAATTGTATGAAAATACACTAAACTTTGTCTTAATTATTATTGTATACAACTAACTTTATTTTTTTTTAAACAATAACTTTTATAATCCTTCCATTGTATGCAAGTTGTTGTATACTATGTAAATTATGAAAAAATTTATTGTATAGAATGGTAGCTAAATATTAGATAGAGAAAAAAGTTATTTGCATACAATGAAAAGATTTTAAAAGTTTGTTGTATTATTTTTAACAATTTAAAGTTATTATATATAATAATAATTAAGACAAAGTTTATTGTATTTTCATACATTTTATCATTATAACGGTTTATGTCTGTTAAGAAACCAAACTTTACATGACACTCCTACAAATAAAAAATAATATAATTTAAGTGATGATTCATCGGTTATTTCAAAATTGTGCAACCATCTAGCTAGTCATTCAATTTGTGAGCCGTTAAACTAGTTTTTGCAAACTTACTTTTGTATATTTTACAAATAATTAGACACATCAGTATCATATACTAATATATCATTAATATCTTATAGTAATAATAGTCTGGAACACCACTTTTTTAGTTTTAACTAAAATACATACTATAACTGTTTAGCACCAAAAGATTTATCAGAGTTTACAAAACACTGGTTTAATTACACACGTGCTAACAAGTTTTAAAAGATGTGTTAAAAGTTTGCTTTCCAAAAACACCCGGAGCTGTCCACTGATCACGGAGCAGGGGCCTTACCCTTACTGGAACCTGAGTCACCCGCAAAATACAACACTGGAACGTAAGCTTTCGCTTAGTGAGCATACTAACTAAACATAAAATAATCTTATAACAGGAGTAAAGTCTCCCCGAGGTATCTCGCATCCAAGCTGTAACACTTGCAAAACTATTCAAATTGTCACTGATATGGAGTATAGCCACACCACCTGCGTAGCTATACCCCCTAACACTGTTCTGATATACAGCTACACCACCTGCGTAGCTGTATACCCTGTCACTATTCTATTACACAGTCACACTACCTACGTAACTATGTGTTGTTCAATGAATATATATCATAGTTATCTCACATAACAAAGTTATCATACAACACAGATGCTTACGCCCGTGCCTTACCAATTACAGTTGTGATATTCTCAGACATGGTCGTACCTTAACTCAAACACGCATGTGCCTTGGCCAGGTACGCTCGTGCCTCAACCCCGGAGCACGGGGTACCTCAAGAACTAGGGTTTGCCATGGGGCGATAGGTACGCCAATACCCCTATAGGCACGACCGTGCCTCCCCCTCGCTATATCAGCAACTGACAGTCGACCAGCCGACTCTTTTCACCCTTTTTCATCAAAATCTCAATATCAAACGATTAAACACTGCAAAGGGGTGTTTTCCTACACCCCTAACAACTATTAACATTATAACTAACAAAAATTACTCACTTTGATCAATGATTCAACCAGTTGAATCATTTGACCCATTAAAACATTAAAAACTATAAACCAATCTTACCTTAAGCTACTATGGATTGAGATAAGTATAATTCAACACTAAAAATGGATGTAGAACTTGATTTCAATGTTGTCCAAAATCTAAGCTGTAGCTTTTGAAGTTAAAGTGTGTGTACATATTGCTTAGTGCTTTAGGAAGAGTTCATGTATATCTACAAGTATGGTTAATTGCTAGAAATTACCTTCAGACTTATTTCACTTTCTTTTTGACAGTTTTAATCGATCTAGTTTTATAAACACTTTTAATCTCAATTAGGCAATACATAATTAACACGATACTCAATAATTAAATAACTTAGGTAATTAGGAACCTTGGGGCATTACACAATCATCACTAATAGTTAAATAATTATCAATTTCATTTTAATTTTTCTATATAACAAATATTTAAAAAATAAAAATTAGATTAATATCTTTAAAAATACATCTAATATTTCAATATTAATTAAAACTTATAATAGTTAACTAAAAAATAAACTAAATCCCTGAAATTACATAATAATGTACTAGAATGAAATAGATTTGTTGTCGCTAACATTATACAAAACCGATAGATGAAAACATATAATCTATAATAAAGAGGTAAAACATCGATCGCCAACTTTATCGGAAATATCAAACGTTGCTTCAAAATCCCACTTATCAAACAGAAATTTCTTTTCAAGTGTAAAGTCGAAACGGGTACAAAAATATACATGATCCTCATATTTGGGAAACCTTTAATGCAAAAACTTAAATTAGAAAGATCTCATCCAGTAATAATACGATCCCTAATTCTGCATATATATCTTACCTCCTTCATATATCTAACTAACAGACAATACTCTATCACCACTCCGGATAACAATTAAGAAGGTGGTTGACTTAACTTATCATAGGTTTAAGTTTTCGGCTAATTTCTAATAAACTCGTTTTTTTCAAATCTTTTTCTAACCTACGGGCTTATTATTACTTAAATAATACAAGCCAATTAAGCTTGTGAAAAAATAATACAAAATAATGAGTTTATTAAATGAGCTGGAAACTTATAGCAAGTTAAAACGCCTCCTAAACGTGACAAGGAAGCCATGAATGAGAGGAAGAAATAAATATAGTTTGTATCTGGGGTGTATACACACACCATGAAACTAGCCTTGTCAATAGTGAAATACCCTTTGCATTATTTAAAAAAAACGCATGTGCTCGTGATGCAAGATTGTCACCTCAATCACGTACGACTTCATGATGGTTGTCAATAGTGACAGAATGGTTATATATCCTCTAACTCTTTTCTGAGTTTTTGATGAAAGAGGGGTGATTGAAAAAAATATTTATTAAAGTAGTGTAGTTTTAAAAATATTTATCAAACTCAAACTAGTAATTTGTATCCAAACACTTTTAAACTCTCTCCCAAACACTTTAGACACACCAAACACCCTAACTCTCAGATGACAAACACACTATGTATCCCCCCCTTCACTAATCGATTTTGTGGTGCCACCACCACCAATGCTAACCGCCGCCAGGAAATAGCCACCACCGCACCTTATAGCTGCTGCCGTCGGGAAATAGCCACCACCGCACGGTTATAGCTACTGCCGTCGAACGCCCACCGCTGGTGTATGTCTAAATCGATACAGGAAGAGGAAGATAGATTGATTCAGGTGAGTGTAAATAGGTTTTAGTTTTGTCGTCTCATCGATAACAGCGGTGGCCGGAGGTTCTGTCCCGCGTTCTTGTTTGCAAGAGACAGAAAGGTCGCCGCCGTCAGGGTAGGTGATCGGCAGGATCGCCGGCAACCGGTGAGTGGCGGCAGTGGGGAGGTGGCGGTCTCCGCCTTTCTTTTGAGTTTGGATCCATCCGGCGTTCTTGTTTGCAACATATATAGAGGTCGCTGCGGTCGGAGTGGGTGGTGGCAGGATCGCCGGCAACTGGGTGGCAGTGAGGAGCAGCGGTGGTCTCCGACTTGCTTTTGAGTTAGGTTTGCAGTGTCCTCTTTCTCTTCTTGCAGGAGAGTGGTTTTTCTTTCTTAAAACATTAAATTTTAAATTAAAATTAAAATAGTACTATTTTAGTAAATATTTTTAAAACTACGCTACTTTAGTAAATATTTTTAAAGCTACACTACTTTGGTAAATATTTTTTTCAATCATCCCTATTTGGTCAAAAACTCCTTTTTTCTTATATTTATCTTCATACTCTTAAGATCAAAATAAGTGTTAAAATCAATGAAAGATGGAGGAAAAAGAATTAATTAACTCCACATGTCATCTTATGATAAGTAGAAGGATAAAGTAGGAGAATATAGATTCTTAACGAGCTAAGGATGACGTTTCACTCTTCTTTACCTAGTCATGAATATTAGTTTCGCAATAATCTTTGGGTTCGATCTAACGTGTTAAATATTTATTCATCTTTGCAAAATCCACCTCTTTTTTTTACGTTTATCTTTCAAATAAAAGTAAACTATCATGCATCTTCAAGTTCTAGAATTTCTATATTCTTAATTTATAAAAATATAAAAAGTTGATTACTATATGTTAACACACATTAAAGGAGACATTATCGTTAAAGAATATGCGACTGAAGGGTAAGTCTTTTTTTTTAATTTTTTTAATAGCTCCTAAATATACTTTAAATTTGTATACAATGAGACTTGAATTCATGACCTTAGGTTATAAGTAATAAATCTAATCTATCTCTATACAACTAGGCTAAAATCCTTGAGTGATTACAAGGTAAGTGTACGCCACATTCTCCTAATACGTACAATGTTAATAAACAAACCAAACTAACTACAAATTAATTTGATACATATATAATACACAAACAATTTAATAACCTATTCTAATAATACTAGTTTAAATGTCTGTATAAATACATAAGTAGCCATAATTATGTATATGAAAGTAATATTTATATTTGCTTAGCTAAATTTATTATTGTTTTATATAGACGAAAGAAGAGCTAAAATTAAGACTTTCTTAAAAATTAAAAAAATTTATATTAATTTTAGTCGACATAAAAAAATAAAGGATGTAAACAATTTAATAACCTATTCTAATAATACTAGTTTAAATGTCTGTATAAATGCATAAGTAGCCAAAATTATGTATATGAAAGTAATATTTATATTTGCTTAGCTAAATATATTATTGTTTTATATAGACGAAAGAAGAGCTAAAATTAAGACTTTCTTAAAAATTAAAAAACTTATATTAATTTTAGTCGACATAAAAAAATAAAGGATGTCAACAATTTAATAACCTATTCTAACAATACTAGTTTAAATGTCTGTATAAATACATAAGTAGCCATAATTATGTATATAAAAGTAATATTTATATTTGTTTAGCTAAATATATTATTGTTTTATATAGACGAAAGAAGAGCTAAAATTAAGACTTTCTTAAAAATTAAAAGAATTTATATTAATTTTAGTCGACATAAAAAAATAAAGGATGTCAACTTTAGAAATAATGTAAAACAAACTTAAAATAAGGGTTGTAGACAATATATATAATTAACATATAAATATAAATTAGAAAAATAGTTTAATACAAATTAAATTGATTTAACATCAAAATTAAGTTTTAATTTAAACCAAATTAATTATTAGGATTGCCAAATTAAATAATGATGTTATTTTTGTCGGGTATCGATGGGATCTAGAAACGCAGCGGAAGCAAGAAGCAAGTAAAATAATTTTTAAGAAATGCCCACCAATACACACTCAATGGACCAAACTCTAAACACTAGCAATGCCACTAAAACAAAGAGCAAGAACAAGAAGATATACCAAACATGCGTTGTCTTCTTTCCTCGTTGTTGATGAAGATGTCGGATGTGAGAACACAACGGAGTGTTCCTCTACCGGTATCCACACCAAGTCTTTATGATTCCTAAGTGCAAGCAAGATTGAACGCCGTCAAGAGCACCGCCAAGATCATACACCAACTTGAAGATCGCCTTGAACTCAATAACAACTCTTCCAAATGTGTATTGTGAGAGAATGTGAATCAATGGAATAACCAACCATTTTTTTTCAATATGTCTAACTCTTTTGATTAGTACTCTAGCCCTCAAAGAGCCAGCAAAACGTCCTCATAAAATTAGAGTTAAGAATGCCACAAAGCCACATTCAATCTAGACTTAAAAGTCTAATTAAATTGGCTGTTACAGCGTGAGGCACAGCTGTGCCCCAAGAGGCACGGACGTGCCTCCATTAGGCACGCTCGTGCCGGCCCCAAATAGTACGCCCTAGACTAGGGGTGTTCAAAAATATCCGTATCCGAATATCCGAAAAATCCAATCCGAAATTATCCGAAAATTATCCGAATTTTCGGATTCGGATAGCATATTTCCAAAATTCCGGATATTCGGATATCCGAAATATCCGAAAAATATATATTTTTAATTATTTTAAATAACAAATATATAATATGAAAAACATCCCTAGATGTCCAAAACTCAAAATCGATATCATATATACTTGATGATCTAGTTTCTACATCGATCGATCGATTGATCTTGTTATTATATGTTTATTTTAGATACACTCAGACCAATTTTTTATATCTCTGTTTTTGCTCTTCTTCATCTAGAGATGATTGATTTCCTATCCTTAATTTCCCCTCGTTAATTATATTCTATATATTGCTTCAAGTTGAAGAATAATTAATTAATTTGATTGTACGTATATATAGTATAATTTGGTTGATGATCTAATTATGTGAAGGGTAGTTAATTAGTTTGTAAAAGTAGTTCTAGTTTGAAAAAAATAAATTAGCTTTTGAAGGAATTGAATGAAGTTTGTAAAAGTAGTTCTAGTTCTAATTAAGTTAATATTTAGGACATGTAATCTTAGTACTAAATTTTCGGGAAGAGCCTTAACCAGGAAAAACTCTTTGTAAAAAAAAACTTAGTATTAAATTTCGGATTATCCGATATCCGAAATTCGGATATCCGAAATTTCGGATTCGGATATCAGATAGCGAAATGCACTATTCGAAAATTTCGGATATCCGAAAATGAACACCCCTAATCATACTTACCTTTTATAACATTTCAAAATATCATACTTAACTAAATTCTTATTTTTATCATTTTAAATATTTTATAATCAATTTAATTTTTTAATTATAACCAATAATACTCGACCCTATTACTTATAACTGTAACAATAATGATCAATGATTTGTACAAGAAATACAATAATGTCTCTACCGTTGGATTGGGTGTTGACGATGCCTGTCACCATTTTTTTGCTCACATTTCTTTTACCTTTTATAATTAGTTAATACATTTTTATTAATGTTTAATATTTGTAGTTTTTTAAACCAACCCGTAGGGCTATAAATGAACCGAACAAATATGAACCGTTCTTGAAATTGTTCGGCGGGAAATTCGTTTATGTTCATTTGTTTAACAAACGAACAGACATGAACAACAATTTCCATTTGTTTAATTGAACGAATGAACTTGAACAGAGCTCTCGTTCGTTCATTTATGTTGATGAACGTTCGGTTATCCGTTCATATATGTTCGTTTATATATAAGTGTGTGTTTATATATTGTTTATTTGTGTTTAATAATGTTGGATTTGCATTATAGTGTGTGTTTCTTCGTTTACTGATATCGCGTTTATAATATATAAATATTATGCGATATCGGGTTAATTTTAGCCGGAAATTATGAAATTAATTGTAAAAAGATGCGTTTATCGTTTCTTTTATGTTTTGCAGGCTAAAAAGGCGAAATAATAAATTAATTGGAAAATAAGCCCAAGAAATCGAGAAAATAAGAGAAGCCCGAGAAAGAGAAGAGAAAAGAGCCCAAGAAGAGAAATAAAGAAAAGAAAGTCAAGCCCAAAAGCCCAGGCCCAAATTAGTTAGAAGATAAATCCGGGCGAAAAAGAAAAGGTCGCGGTGCGATGAAGAGTTTCGGATAAGGTCAATCTGCACGCCACGTGGGATCGCGGCGCGACCCAATCTTTGGTCGCGGCGCGACGCGTCAAGATCACGTCAGATTTGAATTTGAAAAGAGTTGGGATCGCGTTTAAACTCCGGGTCGCGGCGCGACACTTACCCGTCGCGGTGCGAACCCCCTGTTTTCAGAGTTCTATTTAAACTCATCTCCAGATCTGTTTTGGGGTGAACCACTCAATTTCTTCTACCCAAACTATGCTACAATACGTCCAGAAGGTATCCCAGGAGCTATGGAACCTAACTTTGAAGATTTGGAGCATAATTGGAAGATTTCGGCTTGGATTCATTGCTTTTTACGGTTCTATCTTTCTTTACATGTTTTTATTGTTCAAGATTGAATTCCAGAGCTTTAATATGTTGATTCTAGGCTAGATTTTTCCTGTTTTCCTCCCTAGAGGAGATGACACCCTTTAAAGTTGATTAATTTATATGTTTAAGACATTAATTTGCATTATATTCATCTTTCAAGTTTAATCAAAGATCCTTTCATGTTTTAGTTTCTGTTTTTGTGAGTTTATAATCTGAGTTTATGTAAATTGGAGGACCAATCCATTTATATAAC
The DNA here is from genome assembly GCA_032274825.1 of Drosophyllum lusitanicum. Lineage (NCBI taxonomy): Eukaryota > Viridiplantae > Streptophyta > Magnoliopsida > Caryophyllales > Drosophyllaceae > Drosophyllum > Drosophyllum lusitanicum. The sequence goes on along the minus strand of JAUEJL010072035.1, from coordinate 3,922 downwards.
TTTAATCATTGCTAATTAGGACCAATAATTAGTTTTGACTAGTGATTGATCAAATCCTAGGCTTAAACAATCAAGATAGGAACTTTAATGTGTTAGAATTAATATATGATGACTTTCATGTGTTAATTAAATGATTTGGTAACCTAATCAATCATTAAAGATTAGATCTTGTTAGATACGAACTTAATTATGCTTAATTGTGTAGTTAATTGATTTAATGACCATAAAGTTAGTTAATTGCATAATTGAAAAGGTTGGATATTCGGATCAAGAATCCAGCTATTATAGGAATCGGTATAGTGTTAATTAATTGTCCAATGCACAATTTTAATTAATAAAATCAACTTGAAAAGGGTGGAATCAAGTCTAGGGAGGGAAAGCTTTTAATTGATAAGTTTTAATCCATAAGTTCTTGTTATTGCCATCTTTGGTGTGTCTTTGCAATTTATTAGTGTTAGTAGTTGATTTAAATCATAAAGTTTGCAACTTGCTTCAAAATTCCCCTTAATTTACTTAATTGTTTTTAATTAGTATTTAATTGTCCTTTATTTGGTTTAATTAGTTTATTTAGTTAATTCTAGATTAATTTAGTAAAATCAGTTTAGCTCCCGTTCCCCAAGAGTTCGACACTCGACTTACTAACTATAATATGAAACGATTAGGTCCACTTGCCTATTCGTGCAGTTTTTGGTAAATAATTCGGTAAAATATAAATTTAAAACTAGTACGTAAAACGCATATGAGTACTTTATAGGGAGAGCAATATTAAACATGTTTTTATGCATAAATTTACGCGGAGTTTTTACGCGTATGCTTCAAAAATTTTGAAAAACCCAAAAACATTTGCAAAAAACAAAAATACAAAAAGATTTTCTTAAGACATTTAGCAAATATTGATTGAAGATTCACATATGCTAAAAAGGCTTAACAACTTTTATTTCAATATAAAGGGGGAGATTGTTAGGTTCAAAATATTGTATAGAAATATAAGTTTACACCGTGGGTGAGGTTTGCATTAAAAGCAAACAAAAGGGATGAAAATGTAAATAATCTTATGAGTATATATAGGGATATGACACCATGTATTTAGTAGAGATTGCCATTCTTATTGAATTGAACTATGTGTTTTCTAAGGTGTAATGAGATTCTCTCTACATTATTCACAGTTCTACATTGCAATTCATCTGATACTTGATTATTGTAGGACAAACACTTTAAAATTTAATGATCAAATTCGATTGTGGAATGGAATTGGGATGTACTTTGAATTTCGGTTAACCCTTGGAATTCGGTTGAAATTTCTTGAGATGACCGAATTCCGTTGACTTTCCTTCAACAACCGAATTCGGTTGTCAATAGTTAGTGAATTTTCAAGTATTACACTTCCTTTGAATCTTGAACCTCAAACTCGGCTGTTCTTGGACGATGAACACAAAATCCAATTTCGAATCGAATGTGCTTGTAACCCTCTAAATTCTTCAATAGTTGATTCACAATGATGAATAAGCAATTCCTAATCTATTTCTTAACCAAATCAGATCCCCTATCAAATGCCAATTTGATCGATTTCCGGAAGAACACGAAGAACATCAAATTTTCTTATATCTGAAAATTAACCATTGAAATGTAACCTAATTGGATTCAAATCAATTCGCAATGGTTCTATATCAGTTTGTGATCATAGATCAAGCAAAAACATAATCAAAAATATTTATTTCTTGATGAGTTTTAGAAATTTTCGAAAACAAATCTTCAAAATTCAATGATAATTCACATCAAATCTTCACTCCATTTAGCTCTGATACCACTTGTTTGTCCCAAGTAATTCAAGCCTCACACGAATTGTAATGTAGAAACTATAAGAATGTAGAGAAAGTTTATAGCTCTCATTTTACACCTTGAATAACACATAGTTCATTTCACTAGTAATCTGTACATAATATATGAAGTCATATCCCTTATATACTCCTTGGAATATATTACATTTTTGGTCCTTTTGTTTGCTTTCAATGCAAACTTCACCCACAATGTAAACTTATATTTCTATACAATATTTAATTCTAACATATATATACACACACACTATACGCATTCATTTATATATTTAAACAAATGCGTTTAGTGTGTGTATGTAAATGCATGTGTTTGTCTATATATATTTAATAGAACGTGTTTGAGTGTGTGCATGTGTCTATACACACTTAAATGTAATTATTTAAAATATATAAGGTTGATGTATTACCAAATTAACAACTAAACATCAATTTTAAACACTATTTTAATTGTTTTAAACATCACAATTCATGAAGAATCAAACAAATAACTAAACATCACAAATCATCAATAATCATCAATAATCAAAATTTATACAAGTATAAACATAACATTTCATCAAGCTATGAAGTTTCCACTTTATAAACATAAAACAACAATATTAATCAAGAATCAAATTATCAACTATTTTGATTTTTATAAACATCATAACAACTAAATTCATCAAGAATCAAATTAACAACTACTTTGATTATATAGTTAAACATCTAAGCTAACAACTAAAGAGTGTTTCATTCAATCTAACACAATTAACACAATAAAAGAACCACAAATAACAACTTAATTAGCAAAATCAAAAACCCTAAACACATGATTGTTAATTATCATTTAATCTCACAATGTACAAGATCTAATCTAACAATGCTATTAAAAAGCCTAAAACACACATAGTAGTAACACACACACCGAAACATATACACACATACTAAAACACACAAATAAACACACACACGTACAACACACAGAGAAGCATATGCACACATAGAAGCATATGCACACATGTCGCTCCTATTGCGTGTGTCATCCCTAAATGTGTCACCCCTATTGTTCGTATTTCTTGTAGTGAACCTCAAAAAAGATTCCAAGTCATTGCTTCCCTTAAGGTGATCGGTGATGATTTTGAAGTTCTTTTACTATCCATGTATTTAAGATCGGTCAATTAAGGTTTGGTGACATATACATTTTAAACGGGTCAATTAAGGTCTGTTGACATATATATTTTGAACACGTCATAATTGGTTACATTCTATCTATTTATATATATGAGCCAATTAAGATTTGGTGACATATTTTAAATGGGTCAATTAAGGCAGTAACGTGTTTTGCTCTTTTGGTACTAGGAAATTACCTTTTGAGTGAAACTGCAAACAAAACAATATGGTAACTTAAGATTTTATATTATTGTGTTAATTTGAATCATGGCCGTGTTAGTTTTATATTATTGACATGTTTTCCCTAATTGCTGATTTGACAATTGTTCAAAAGGAAATTGCAATGCATTAAAGTAATAACAGCCAAGGGCTCCATAATATAATACATTTGAACAGTTTATATCATTTTTGTGCTAGCGTGTTTTTATATATATAATTAATTATATATTTTAATCCATTCAATACAATTGAACGTTTTAGGATCCAAATCAAAATGATGCGTCAAGACTACGTAAACCGAGAGGTTCCACTAAAATCAAAGCTAAACCCAAAACACCTATTACTGTTAAGTTCAATGAGAAGGGTCAATGTATACAAAATATCAAAAATAATTTGCAACATATCGCAAACGAGGATTTCTATATTCTTAGACACTTGGAAAAAGTAGAAGAAGATGAGAAGGAGGCGTTATGGTTAAACATCAACGTATAGTTATGACTATGAGTTTTACTTACGTTTTCACTACAAGAAAAATGCGATTTGGACGGGCAAACCTTCAGCGACGACCCCAAGTCCTCGCTAAAGGTCGGTGAACGACAAAAACCTGCCACACCTCACCTGGGGAACATGCGATCAGACGAAGTTGGGTTTCCGCGAGGACATGTAAAGGTGGTTTTCATTTTTTTAAATCATTTTCCCCTACAGTAAAATACACATTA